>CAUOFW020006791.1:324943-409954 GCA_963454935.2 Ilex paraguariensis | reverse complement strand
CAGCACCATATATAGGAAAATGCAATCTTGTAATCTCCAATTCAACTCAAAACTACCCCCATCTTGTTTTAATCATAAGTTTTAGTGACACTAGTGATGTACGACATGTGTTGCATGTGAACAATTTAAATATATAGATATTTTTTTGTTGAATCTATGAAAATATAAATTTTATGTGTAATTAAATTAATTGATAAATTTGGTGTCAAATTATATAAAAAAATGAGTAATGCTATTGAGACATAATTTGAGAACATAATGAGTTGTCACAAATGAAATGATGGTGAATTCGTTTAATGCTACAATGGGACCCAACATTAAATATATTTCATCATCATTTTATTGGTGACAACTTATTATGTCCCTAAATTATGTCCATAAATTATGTGCCAATAGCATTAGTGATAAAAAATATAGATTATATGTGTAACTGAATTGAATAAATAAATTATGTATTTGAATTGACTAAATAAATTATGTGTTGAAGAATTAATTTTAGTTTTATTTTTACTAAACCTAGTTATTAATCTATATATGTATTAATTAGTGTACAGTAATTTGAGTTACTGTTGTAATTAAAAACCTAAAGCTATAACAATAAGTAAAACGAATGGCTGAGACCTAATGCTATATGATAAGAAGAGTTTTGATAGGATATGAAAGCAAAAATGATGACATTAATAAGGATGTGTGGGATATGATTGACTTAATATTATTAAATAGGGATGAAATAAAAATTCAATTTTTTTTTACATATACTGACATTTATAAGTAGTATAAATATAAATATAAATGTAAGAGGAAAAAAATAGGTGTTTGTGGGTCATCAATATTTAAGTAATGGGATTCAAGAGTAACACTGACATATAATGATGTCTATATATTTTAGGGATTACAAGACTTAGGGGAAGTAGTGGTGTGTGAATATAATAATAGGAGTAATGGGTCGTCTCGGACTTATATAAATGAGACATGTGACCTAATGTTTGGTTATTAAATAGATTAATAATTGGGTGAATTGTACTTTGTACCCTAAAAAAATTAATATTTTTATTTTGTACTCTCAAAGATTACAAAATTTTATATTATATTCTCCATGTATTCAAAGTATTGCAATAGGACTCTTCTATTAGCTTTCCGTTAATTTTTTTGTTAGTGTCAAAGGGTTGTTTTTTGATGGAAAAAATAACGAAAGTTAACAGAAGTGTCATATTGCAATACTTCTGATACATTAAAGGTGTAATGTGAGAAATTTAATATTTGAAGGTATAAAATGAAAAATTTAAAATTTTTCAAGTTGCAAAGTGTAAAAAGCCCTTAGTAATTTAGCACATTAAGTCTCTGATCTAAGGAATTGTTTGGTCCATGAGTTTAGGGTAGATTAGTGGGTGGGATTGAGAAAAAAATAGTTTGGAGGTCCCACATAACTCGTGTTTAGTTCATTTTTATATTTTATTTTTTTGATAGCAACGATTTTTTTAAACTACAAGAGAGAGGGAGGGGAGTCAAGGAGGGGAATCTAACCTTCAACATGCCGCTCGATTACAGAGGACAAAAAACCATTCGTGTTTGTTTCATTTTTAAGGAAAGGGTATTAAAGGGTTGTTTGTGCATTTATCTCACTTTCGTTTCTAGCTTTGTTATCATCTTAATCCTGTTAATTTTTATTTATTTTTTTCACTTGTTATAGGAAAGTGAGTTTGGCTGACAACTCAAAGAAGAACAGCATGGATTTGAGGTTACTCTATGGAGTAGCATATAGTGAGTCTTGGTTTGGTCGATGGGGCTACAGATTCGGGCGTGGAACCTTTGGTGTCACTCAACAAATGTACCAAAACGCCATTGAAGCAATCCAAAACATACCATTAAACTTCTTTCTTCCTTATCATCATCTTGGCAGTTCCAATATTGAAGTTATCCCAATTTTATTATCAAGATATCAAACACTTTCTGGCCATTCCTTGGTGACATTAGGCCATTTGTTCCGATTCATGTTTGAGCTAAAACTCCGACTTCCAAATGATGGTTTTATTGATGCATCTAACAACAGGGGGATGTTGGTGGACACTGCTTGTAGATGGTCTCCTAAGCGAGTTGAGATGGCTACTCGTGTGATCGTTGAATCCCTCAAGAGAGCTGAATTTCGGTGGGTTTCAAGGCAAGAAATTCGTGACAGCGCTCGTGNTCAATGATAAATCACTTATAAAAATAATAATTTTTTTTGTACCAAATAAAGTAATAAAAATGGTTATCACAAGAGTAGTAAAAATACTCACAAAAGTGGTAAAAATACCCATAAAAGTGATGATTTTTTTAGTTGTAAAATGACCCACAAAAATTATAAAAATACCCTTTAAAATAATAAATTTTAGAAACATGGTGCCAATTTTTTTTTTCCGATACCATAGTCTAAGTCCTTTATATGCCAAAACAAAGAGCAAAATAAAGATATGATCATCCACCTCAAGTGGCAAATTAACAGAGTTTTTATCCAAATTACCATTTTTTTAATTGTCAGTCACTACAAGAATAAGAGAATTTTGATTCAACGGTTCTTTATTCATAACAAAAGGGGCATAGTAAAAAAGCTCTAATGAAAAAACGTTAGTTTCAACCTATTGTCAAAACAAAAAACGTATTAACATTGATAAATTAAAGAAGTAAAAAAATTAGAGCAAAAGTAAGGTATTGAGCTGAAGCAAATACTCTTTTTTCTTAAAAAAATAAATTTTATTTATAATAATGTTTTCTCTCGGCAAGCATACATATCTAATAAACTAATAAGATAAAAAATAATTCACAATTCAACACAAAAGAAATAAAATAAAAATATTTTAATATTCATAAATTAAAAAAAACCCCTTACAAGTACATGGTAGCCTAGGGTTTCTTAACAACAAAAAATTCCTATTCAAAATATAAAGACATGATTGAACAAAAAAAATACTCTCTCCCAGTGGACCAATAAAAAAATCCTCAATGCATCATCAACCCTCCGTAGATAGCATGTTAAAATACAATTTTTGTTATAATATTGTCAATTTTAAGAAAAATAATTAAGTACAAAAAATAATAGGAAGAATTACACTCAGATCCCTTAAAGTTTGTCACTTAATCAGTCAGATTTCTTGACATTTTAAATATTACACACAGACCCCTGAAGGTTTGTATGCGTGTAACACTTAGACTCTTTGCGGTCAATGTCATTTAGTATATCCGTTAATAAATTACATATAAACCCCCTAAAATTTGTAAGTGAATAATACTTAAACTTCTCAAGTTTAAAATGTTATACTTAAACAAAAAATACTCCAACTAAAAATAAAATATCAAATATTTTAAATTTTACAATTAAAGTTCATATTCTATTATGACATTTATTGAAATAAAAATAAAAATAAAAATTTAATTTTTTCTTAAAAAATCATAATTAATATACAATTATATTATTTATTGAAATTTAATTTGGTAGTTCAAACGATCAAATTAAACTACCAATTATCCCAATTAAAGTTAGAATATGATGATGCACAAATCGGATTTGCACACCACCTGTTAAGTGATAAGTAATAAATGCAATAATTAAGAGAGACACAAGCAAGATAAGGATATATAATGGTTTGGTCAACATGACCTACGTTCAATTTAAAGGGCTAGGGTTGTCGGGGTATTTTATTACTTCAAGTGTGTAGGGAGAGTAAGGATACAAGCTGAGAGAAATATGAGAGTTGTGCTCGACTGAGTGTGATATACCCCCTAAGAGTTGGTGGAGTTTACAATTTATAGTCGCCTCTTAATAGATTAAGACGACTTAATAGTAACTAAATAGCTAATCTGGTGGAGCTGACGACCTCTTCTCAACGGATGAGGTAGTTACGATGTTCTCTGCTTCAACTTTAATATTATAAACTCAAGCGTAGGTTGAGCGAAATAATATATTTTTCAGAAGACCGAGGTTGAACCCTCAAGAAATTGTAACAAGAAAGCAATCACACAAATACTAAAACAAACTTAAAAATAACTGATTTGTTTAGGGAATTGTTGAGTAAAGAAAATTGATTTAAATAATTAAAACAATAATAAAAATACTAGAACATCTGGTACTCCCTCTCAATTCCGTACAATAATGATTAAAGACTCAAATCTTAACTTTATACAAGAATCAGATGTCGATTAATTCAAGTAACAAATCAAGTAAGAAATCTTAAAGTTACAATCAAAAGATTATTTAAGAACCTGAATAATCAACCAATTATATTATTTTATAAAATAATGATAATTACCTCAAGCATGAAATAATTAGTTATTTACTCTCAGGGAAATTCAAGCAAGCAATCGATGTACATGACACAACGACTCAAAGATTTTTACAGAATAAAAATTTTGCTATAAGATCAGAAGTTAAATTAACAAAATATCATAAATCATTAAACTCAGAATCAATAATATTATCGTACATCATTGAGAGGCTCTCCCCTAGCCCTAACTTAGCATTTTAGCCAAACATGATGAATTAAAATAAAAAATAAAAAGATGGTAAAAAGAATAATTCTAATATCTAAATGAGAACCCCTATTTATACTAAAAATAAATCCTAAGTATAGGTAGAAGATATAAAGTTGGCTTGAAAGGAATTCCTTTCCAAAAATAAGTCTAGTAAAATTAAATCCCGTGCATAAAATTTTTGAGGCGCGGGTAGAAAATCTGTCCAGACTTTAAACTTAAATTTTGCATATTTAGAAGTTGAATCACCAAATTTCATGAAATACACTTTTGTAGCCCTTGAAGTCTTATTTTCAACCACAAAAAATCAAGTAAATCGGATATCAGAGTCAAAAGTTATGACTAAAATATTGAAAATGTGTCAAATCCTTATCTTCTAGGATACTTTCCTAACTAAACTCTAAATGAGTTTTCTTCTAACTTGGACTCTTATAAGGATTAAATTGCTGCCATATTTTCAAGTCTTCCTATTTCAATCTCGACTCTTCAATCTTTATCAATTGTGATTCTTCTTCTGGTGATTGTTTCACTTGCATTATCCATTATTACTTTAAATCAATCAATTTACCTATAAAATAAACCAAATAACTAGAAAATGTATCAAACTAGAAAATCAAGGAATTGAACACATTTAATCACAAATAATATGCAATTAACCAATCAGTAAATATAGTAAAATAACAATTTTGATGATTAATCACACCCCCAACTTGAATATTATTAGTCCTTAGTAATACATGGATCCTAAAATCTAAAAACTAATAAAATAAAATTAACTAATAAAATAAAACACAAATCTATTTTCGTAGATCTCACGATTGCATTTAACATATGAAACAAATCTTTAAACACCTAGGTTCCCCCTAGTAGACGAGTATAGTCTCGTGAGAGTTTCCAGAGATGATACCCACAAACATCACCCTGTGATCAAATATCCGAATAATAATTTTATAACAATAATTGTTACCACAATATAAAAATTCTCAGATACAAGTCTTTTTATAAGCACATCTAAAGTAAAATATAAAATTCTACGCTATATAAATGTATGCACTTATCATGTTCCCATATAAAATCATGTGTAGTGTGAATTTACTATACCAAGTCAATAATTTATCCGATAATCACCTCTACAACCATCAACTATTCATCTTAATGCCAAATCTCACTAGATAATTCACTCATAAAAGATTCTCTTAGATAATAGTGATTATTCCCTCAAATATCACATGTGAGAAGAAGATATTTAAGTCAAAATAAAATAATGCTCACATGTTCCATTAAAAAAAACGTAATCCAAAAGAAAAGGATTTGACATAGTCTTATGAAAGGAAATCAACACACAATATATAAACAATCACCATTCTCTTTTTTATTCACACGAGTCATGCATCCATCAATACACTCTTAAGATCAGATAGGACTTTATTTAAGGTTATAATGGGGTCTTGGGATTAGGGTTTTGAAACGAAAGATATTTATGAATTCAAAAGACTATCCCGAGAGAACATATACATTACACAACCAAACTTTTTTCCATAATCTTTGACTCTTCACCTTTTAGAAGCACAATTTACAACTTGCTCATATTTTTTTCAACTCATTCTTTCTATTATTTTCTATCTCTTTTTTTTTCAATCTGCTAGACATATAATCTTTCTTTTTTTTCACTTTTTTTCTTCTTAGCAAGACAACTGAATGTATATATATATATATATATTTTTAGTAAGACATCTGATGCAAGTATTCACAAGTATGTAAAACTTTTTTTTTTATCATCTTTTCTCAACCAACATCTCCCAAATTACATAAACAATAAAAAGTTCAATTTCAGGATAACCAAGAAAAAAGATAATATATATTTTTTCTTTCATTGACTTAATTATTATATGTTGGGTATGAAAAATAAAATTTTACTTCAATGACCCATTCATGGCTTCTAGGGATAATAATTTTGAAAGAATAAAGTTTAGGCTCAAATAATATCAAAGATGACCTAAAATCATATCTCAAGAGTTTTTAACAACACACTTCACATGCAAATAATTTAAAGTCAAGAAATAATTCATAATATTGGTGTTGGCCAAAACAAAAATAATGAGACTATTGAAAGAGATTAGTTGAATAAAAATATTCTTTATTGAGTAAATGTAAATAACCCTCTAAAAAGATTGAGGGTGCA
The DNA here is from genome assembly GCA_963454935.2 of Ilex paraguariensis. Taxonomy (NCBI): domain Eukaryota; kingdom Viridiplantae; phylum Streptophyta; class Magnoliopsida; order Aquifoliales; family Aquifoliaceae; genus Ilex; species Ilex paraguariensis. The sequence goes on along the minus strand of CAUOFW020006791.1, from coordinate 403,269 downwards.
TTTGGAATGACTTATGAAATTCAAAAAGTATTTTTTTAATAAGTGTTTATCAAAAGTATTTTATAAAAAAACACTTCTATTGAGTAAGTATTGTTTGGACATTCAAATTTAAAAATGCTTAAATTAAAGTTTTTTGTAAAAAGTCAGTTTGGATGAAAAAATACTTATTTGTGTCACAATTGTTAACATCATTAAGTGCATATACAAACATACAATATATATACAATGATACACAAAAAAAATATCGTACATAAAAGAAAAATCACATTAATAAAAGTATGAAATTAGAGCATTCAAACAACAGTCACATTTGTGTGGTGAAAGTCTAAAGCCATGAAAAAATAATGAACCTTTTTTAAAAGAAAAAATTAAAATATTTTATTTATGAACAAGACAAAATTTACAAGAAGCAAAAGGAAAGACAACAAAACTCTCTTCCCATACAACACAACTAAACATGTTAAAGAAAAAGCCAAAAAAAACTTCCACCCAGCAGCAAAATCAGCTCCAGCAACAACCATAATCTCCTAGCTCAGCTCAGCTAAAAAAATAGCATAGCAGCCCATAAACCACTACTACAAACATAGCACAACAAGACTCATCCAAAATCATCAAAAACAATCCTCTTCTTCCTCCTTATTACAGGCAAACAACACAAATCCTAGGAAACAGCCATCCTTACCTCAATAGGAACATTCAGACCCACAGAAAAATCAGCAGATTTTATGTTCCTCACAGTAGTCAAACGATTTGCATCACAATTAGCTTCCCTGAAGATATGAGAAATCTGGAATTTCCAACACTCAATAACTTCTTAATCTGATCCAGAAATCCCAAAAGAGTCCAAGCACACTCACAGCTGCCCAAGACAGACTTTATCAACACCAGTGAATCACATTCCGATCTGATATCATAAGACATTAACCCATAACTCTGCACCAGCTTTAATCCATCTAGTAATGCTTAGAACTCAGCAACCATGTTGGAGCACTCACCATAAAAGAATGAAGCAACCAAAACTAATTCATTTGATAGCATCTGAATGCAGAAAAGTACTTTGAAGAGCAGAGCACAATGTTCTAATGCCTATGGCAAACCATCTACTCCCAAATTCAGATTCTCTAATCATACTAATCCTAGATGACCCCCAGACACCAACAATGAAAAGAAAAGCAAATACTGGGAAAATGGCTAAAAAAAATATATCATCCATTCTTATGTGTGGATTCAGATCACCCCAATTATTGATCAACTGGGCTATAGCCCCAACAGTGAATAAACACAGAACAACAAAATTAGCCATCCAATATAGGATGAGAAACAACTCCAAATTTTTTCTCACGTACAATAAGAACCAAAATTGAAGCATGAGTTATTGCCTGAAGCAACCGGAACAAAGCTTCTATTAGCCCCCATGAAATAAAACAACATTTAATGCTCAGAAATAGTTGAATTGACACACTCCTAAGGTCTAAAGCAAATGAAAACTAGAACAGGGGAAAAAATATTGACTACTACAAACAATTTTCAAATCGTAAATCATCATCTCAAGATGCTAAAAATCTATAGTTCTCATAGATCTAATGTAAAATCAACTCCCACAATAATCATGAATCAAATAAAAACATTTTCCCTAAAATCTTTCAAAGATCTACACAACTTTCATCATAAAAAAAAAATCACAAACCAAAATATACTAAACCACAACAAATCACAAACAAATAACTGCAAAAGATGCCATAAAATTAGTTAAAAGGAGGATGTTGTACCTCGTTTGAAAGGATCTAGTTAGATTAGCGATACAACAAAAAACGGTGAGAGATAAGGTTGCTCCGGTGTCGTCGGTAGTTGGCGAGAAAGAAGGCAAGTGTTGTCGTCGGTCAGCGAGTGAAAGAACACACTCTCACCATCGATGGCGACGATGGTTGCCAAAGTGGAAGAAGCTGTTTGTTCACAGCCGAGGGTGTAGATAATGGAGAGAGTTACGATGGAAAAAAGTGAATGGCAGAACGCAAAAGTGATTTTGATAAGTAAAAGTTTTATTTTTGGACTTAAATAAGTGGTAAAATGATTTTAAATTTTTAAAAATTACTTTTAATAAGTAATCTGAAACACTACTTTTAAAAAAAAAAAGTACTTATAATAAGTCAAAAGGTCAAAAAACACTTTTTTTTAAGTCAATCCAAACGCACCCTGAATCAAAACTCACTAGGGGTTTTATACATCTANATATCATAAGACATTAACCCATAACTCTGCACCAGCTTTAATCCATCTAGTAATGCTTAGAACTCAGCAACCATGTTGGAGCACTCACCATAAAAGAATGAAGCAACCAAAACTAATTCATTTGATAGCATCNTGATTTTGATAAGTAAAAGTTTTATTTTTGGACTTAAATAAGTGGTAAAATGATTTTAAATTTTTTAAAATTACTTTTAATAAGTAATCTCAAACACTACTTTTTTTTTTAAAAAAAGTACTTATAATAAGTCAAAAGGTCAAAAAACACTTTTTTTTAAGTCAATCCAAACGCACCCTGAATCAAACCTCACTAGGGGTTTTATACATCTATGTTTCAAGTTCTCAAGGTAAAATACCTAATAAATTTTCAACTGGATAAAATCTAAAGTGCACAAATTATGAATTTTTATAAAAACATGATACGAGATACAAAAATATAGACTAAAGTTCTATGTTATGCTTAAACAGTTGCAAATTTAAAGCTACGCAAATTATTTTTATATTATAGTGTCAAATTATGCATAAAAATGTTATTTAAATATTTAATAACCAACAATTTTTTAAAATTTTTAAATTTTTTTTAGCAAAGTAAATAAACTGAAAAAAACATAAAGTAAGAATTTTTACAGCACAAAACATACCCATACCCCTCAACCTAAATCCTACATTGTCTTCAATGTAAAAATAAATACATTAATACTTAATAAAAATAATGAATAAAGATCAAAGGGGTAGGAATACTTGATGCCACAACAACTCTAAAACCTAAAAATAAAAAACTCAACAAAAAAAAAACTATAAATTGAAACAAACAGAAAGAAAACTAAAATTAAACATAAATAAAATAAAATCTAACTGCTATGTACAAATAAAAATAAAAACTCACACTCAATCCGACTTAAAGTCAAATTTGAATATACGCCATTTTATTTTTAATGACTTAAAAACATGGTGGCAAAAATAACTCATTTAATCGAACTATCTACTCATTTACCCAATGTATCTTTTGAACATGCAATAAAAGGGATATATATACATTTTTATGTAAATCTAACAATGAGATAGAAAATAGAATTTTATCAATTTAATATTGTAAACCTAAGCGCAGGTTGAGCAAAGTAATATAATTCTCGGAAGACCGAGGTCGAACCCTCAAGGAATTGTAACAAGAAAACAATCACACAAATACTAAAAAAATTGAAAATAACTGATTTATTTAGGGAATTGTTGAGTAAAGAAAGTTGATTTAAATAATTAAAACAATAATAAAAATACTAGAGCATCTGGTACTCCATCTCAATTTTGTACATTAATGATTAAAGACTCAAATATTAACTTGAGACAAGAATCAGATGTCGGTTAATTTAAGTAACAAATCAAGTAAGAAATCCTAAAGTTACAATCAAAAAATTATTTAGGAACCTGAATAATCAACCAATTCTATTATTTTATGAAATAATGATAATTACCTCAAGCGTGAAATAACCAGTTATTTACTCGTAGGAAAATTCAAGCAATCAACGTACATGACACAACGACTCAACTTTTATACCCTCACAAAGATTACATATTTGAATCTCATTACTACTCTTTGATAATGAAAGGTCTGTGGGCTCATTAGCCTTTTGTTGAATAATAATGTCACTTAATTCTTCACTATCAAGGTATTAATGGATTGATCCTTAGTTTGTAGTTCATGAAAAGAACCACTCTCACTATATTGACTATTTCTAACCTCTTGCTCTTGTATCAATAGATTGAGCATGTCTTTTATCTCTTCAATATCTTGGCTTATTTGGACATTGAAAGCTTGTTGGCTTTGCATATATTCACTAAGAATATTCTCCAACTTCTCTTCTTGTGGGTCATGGTATGGTGAATATTGGAGAGGCTCTTATGGTGATGTGGCATATATAGATAACTGATAATGTTCATTTTCTCAACCAAAAACGGGATAAAACGTTTCAAAACAATGGTCGGGGTAAGGTTGAAAAGAATTAGGTAAGACAATTGTCCCATCTCTAAAAAATTGACGAGCAGTTGGAATTAAAGGGCACACCTCAATGGGATGCCCAAACACATCACAAATCACACACCATTCCTCCATAGAAAGAAAAAACTTGACACCTCATTAGAATAGTTTAATAGCATAAAAATAAAAATTATGAAAATCTAAGCAAAGGAAAAATAAAACAAGTAAAAAAAAAAAAAAATTGAGGACGAGATTACCGGATCTGTGACGAATCTCAAATCTAGCAAACCTCAATAGATGTGATGGCTCATTTGTCAAACAATTCCCTGGCAACGACACCAAAAACTTGCTTCAACTTTAATATTGTCAACTCAAACGCAGGTTGAGCAAAGTAATATATTTCTCAGAAGACCGAGATCGAACCCTCAAGGAATTGTAACAAGAAAGCAATCACACACATACTAAAACAAATTTAAAAATAACTGATTTGTTTAGGGAATTATTGAGCAAAAAAAGTTGATTTAAATAATTAAAACAATAATTAACATACTAGAGCATATGGTACTCCCTCTCAATTCCATACAATAATGATTAAAGACTCAAATCTTAACTTGAGGCAAGAATCAGATGTCGGTTAATTCAAGTAACAAATCCAGTAAGAAATCCTAAAGTTACAATCAAAAGATTATTCAGGAACCTGAATAATAAACCAATTATATTATTTTATGAAATAATGATAATTAACTCAAGCATGACATAACAAGTTATTTACTCGCAGGGAAATTCAAGCAATCGATGTACATGACACAACGACTCAAGGATTTTTACAGAGTAAAAAGTTTGCTATAAGATCAGAAGTTAAATTAAAAAAATATCATAAATCATTAAACTTAGAATCAATAACATTACCGTACTTCATTGAGAGGTTTTCCTCTAGCCCTAGCTTAGCCTTTTAGCCAGACATGACGGACTAAAATAAAAAATAAAAAAATGAGAAAAAAAATAATTCTAATATCTAAATGAGAACTCTTATTTTTACTAAAAATAAATCCTAAATATAAGTAGAAGATATAAAGTTGGTTTGGAAGGAATTCCTTTCCAAAATGAAGTCTTGTAAGGTTAAATTCCATGCATAAAATTTTTGGGGCGCGGGTTCAAAATCTGTACAGACTTAGAACTTAAATTTCGCATATTTAGAAGTTGAATGACCAAAATGTTGTGAAATACACTTTTGTAGCCCTTGGAGTCTTATTTTCAACTANGAATGACCAAAATGTTGTGAAATACACTTTTGTAGCCCTTGGAGTCTTATTTTCAACCACCAAAAATCAAGTAAATCGGATATTAGAGTCAAAAGTTATGACCAAAATATTGAAAATATGTCAAATCTTTATCTTCTAGGATACTTTCCTAATCCAACTCTAAATGAGTTTTCTTCTAACTTGGAATCTTCTAAGGATTAAATTACTGTCATATCTTCAAGTCTTCCTATTTCAATCTTGACTCTTCAATCCTTATCAATTGTGATTCTTCCTCTAGTAATTGGTTCACTTGCTTTATCCATTATTACTTTAAATCAACCAATTTACCTACAAAATAAACCAAACAACTAGAAAAAGTATCAAACTAGAAAATCAAAGAATTTAACACAATTAATCACAAATAATATACAATTAACCAATCATTAAATATAATAAAATAATAATTTTGATGGTTAATCACTCTCTATAAGATTCGATCAGAAGATGAGGTGGTGGTTGACTTCTTCCAAGGCGATGTGGATGAGGCTCTTGGGCTGACCCTTACTCCATAGTGGCTTGGATGAGACTCTTAGATGACTCTTATTCCAAGGTGGTTAGGAGGAGACTCTTAGATGACCCTTATTCCAAGGTGGCTAAGAGAAGGCTCTTGGAGACCCTGTTTACTCCCTTGACAAGCTTGATCGGGGTGTGGACCCCTTTGGGCCGGATACTAAATCTTTATAAGTTTGAGCACTTAATTAAGATTGGGCTCGTAACATGAGTTGGGCTTGACCCATTATTTGTTCTCCAATGCCCATGTCCAACGAAACTTGGAGAAGGGAACATTTGGTTGAACGTCTTTGGCTAGCAGAGAAGATGTGCAGAGGTTTGCGAATCTTGGTGGAAACTTGAAGAAATTGGTATGGTCCCCAGAGGGGAGAGGGAGTCACTAGGCGCCAGAATTGAGGCGAAGATCCTGCTAGGCGCCATTGTTGTCCACGCTCAGGGTCTATCCGATGTGGACTTGGGCGCCATTGTCTAAGCAATGGTTGTCAAGCAGGCTGCACATGACAAGCTGGCAGTGCCAGATGGATGAGGCCTGATTGTTGACATTCAAAGATCCGCAGGTTGCAGAAGACCTGAGTTTCAAAAGTGTGCCTAGAGATGACAAAAATAATGTTATTCTAACATTTAAAATATCTAATATGATTACTTGGAGAGAGAGCTGCACCTTTTGAGACCGCGCTTTTGGCGACCAATGAGAGAATCGATAAACTGTAGGTTTAGGCTGCCTACTTGAGAGCAGAGCAGAGGTAGGCCAAACATTTAGCGAGTTGCGAAAGAGTCGTTTAGTTAGAGATATAGGTTGTCTGCTGGAGAGCAGAGCAGAGATAGGCCAAGCCTTTGGTGACCTGTGAGAGAACCGCTAAGTTGGAGATAGACCAAGCTTTTGGCGACCCATAAGAGAATCGCTTAGTTGGAGATAGGCTACTTTCTTGAGAGCAGAGCAGAGATAGGTCAAATTTTTGGCGATCTATGAGAGAGCCGGTAAGTTAGAGATAGGCTACTTGCTTGAGAGCAGTTCATAGATAAACCAAGTCTTTGGCGACATGTGAGAGAGCCGCTAAGCTAAAGATATATTGACTTTGGGGTTACCCGCATGAGAGTAGAGGTAGAATTTGAGGGTTAGCCCATGGGAGGGTCACCAACCAAGAGGCTCATTCCAATAGATTGAGATGAGGAGGGCGTCTATGGTGATGGACACCTGATCTTGGGCACCTGTTGTTGAGCGCCTAGTCCTAGGCGCTTGGTGTTGAGTCTTCTTGACAATCTCTCTTCTCAAGCGGTGTGAGCTCAACCACAAAATCTATTAATTCCTGCGCCTTTGTGATTTCGTTTTTTAGAGTCGGGCGCAAGAGGTGATGATGATGGCAAGGACTCAACTCGTCTGACTTTAGTGACATCCTTGGCGTTTATGTATTTTTAAGCTTTTGCCCACAATTCTAGCATGCTCTTTGGTGGGTATTTTATCATTGAGAAGAGAAAGCTAGATAAGCGTAGCCCTCCCAAGAAAGCGGTCATGGTGACCTTGTCATCGGACTCCTCAATGTGAAGGACTTCCTTATTAAAATGAGTGAGACAACTTCTCAGACTTTCATCCCGATCCTGTTTTATACTTAGCAGGTGGGTGACAGGTTTCTCGTGGCGACGCCTTCCGATGAAGTGTGACACAAAGAACCTGCTTAGCTCTGCAACAGAGCAAATAGATACTGGGATGAGCTTAGCGAACCACTATTGAGGTGATCCCTTCAGAGTAGTTGGGAACGGCCTGCACATGATTTCGTTAGAGACATTGTGTAGTTGCATTAAAGACTTATAGGTGTTGAGGTGATCTCGTGGGTCTTTTGTGCCATCAAACGCTTCCACCGATGGCATTCTAAATTTCTGGGGAAGTGGGTAGTTTACCACATCGACTACGAAAGGCGTGTTTGTTCGCCTTACGAGATAGTTTACAATTTCGGGTCCTTGTGCCTTCATTGTGTTGAAGACGTCGTCGAGTTGATTTTGCACCTTTTTAATTTTTTCATCTTAGTGATTGGGGGCTCCTTTGAAATTGTTATGGAAATGACTCATGTGCTCCACACTTTGATTCTTGCCCTCATCCTCTTGAAAATGAGGGTTTCCACCATGGGAAGGGGGAGCTGGAGGAGGAGGCAGAGTTGCCTTATAGTTCTAAGGAAGGGCTCCCCTGTGTGGGGCACCCAAGGGGGCTCTAAAGGGGGCACCCAAGTGGGGAACTCCTTGATGCCTAGGGCGTGGAGCTCCATTAGCTTGATGTCCTCCAGGCTATGCTCCACCTTGTTGTCGAGCGAGCATCAGTTGCAGGATCTACTAATTATGAACTATGAGTTGTTGTATTGTCTTTAGCATCCGTTGTGCATTTAGAACATGTTTGGTTAGTAGAGGAGCAACCTCCTCTTCTTGTGGTGGATTTTCTTTAGGCTGATTCATGGATCTGATGGTGATCGTCATAGGTACAACAAGAAATGTGATTAGGTGAGAATTTTGTCATTTTTCACAGATTGCGGCAAAATGATGGTGCACAAATCGGGTTTGCACACCACCTGTCAAGGGATAAGTAATAAATGCAGTAATTAAGAGAGACACAAGTAAGACAGGGATTTATAGTGGTTCAGTCAACGTGATCTACGTCTACTTTGAAGGGCTAGGGTCACTGGGGTATTTTATTACTTCAAGTGTGTAGGGAGAGCAGGGAGATACAAGCTAAAAGAGATAGGAGAGTTGTACTCGACTGAGTGTGATTTTTCCCCAAGTGTTGGTGGGGCTTACAATTTATAGTTGCCTCTTCGTATATTGGGCGACTTAATAGTAACTAAATAGCTAATCTGGTGGAGCTGGAGATCTCTTCTCAATAGATGAGGTAAATACGGTGCTTTCCATAAGATTCAGTCAAAGGATGAGGTGGTGGTTGACTTCTTCCAAGGCGGCGTGGATGAGGCTCTTGAGATGACCCTTACTCTAAAGTGGCTTGGATGAAGCTCTTGAATAACCCTTACTCTAAGGTGGCTAGGAGGAGGTTCTTGGAGGCCCTGCTTACTCCCTTGGCGAGCTTGACCTGGTGTAAACTCCTTTGGACTGAATACTAAATCTTTAAAAGTTTGGGCTCTTAATTAAGACTGAGCTCGTAGCATGAGTTGGGCCCTTGGGCCTGGCCCAGCAGAATATATTGTGTTCATTACAGTTTGACTTATTGTTTGATTTTTTAGTTTTATTCCAATAAAGAGTATAATTATATACTAATTTTGATTTTGTAAGAAAAATTAGATTTTTATTTTTATTTTTATTTTAATAAATGACATAATAAAACATGAATTTTGATTGTAAAATTTATGTTCTATTATAAATAACTTAGACCATTTGTTTAATTTTTTTAGTTTTATTCTAATAGATAGTATAATTATATACTAATTAGAATATTTAACTTTTTATTTTTGATTTTATTTCAATAAATGATACAATAGAACATGAATTTTAGTTTTAAATTTTAAGATATTTGATATTTTATCTTTGATTGGAGTTTTTTTGTCTAAGTATAATATTTTAAACTTGAGGGGTATAATACACTTACAAACTTCAGGAGATTTGAGTGCAATTTACTAATGGACATTTGAAGACAAGAGTTTAAGTATTATGCGCGTACAAACTTTAGGGGATATATGTGTAATATTTTAAATGTCAAAAGATCTGAGTGTAATTCTCTCAAAATAATAAGTTATATTCATTTTTTTTATTTAACTTGTATATAAACTTGCCACTATAACATTGTGAACTAATCAACCCTTTCTCCAATCCTTCCTAACAACAAATCTTCATAATGGACTACTGCTCATATCTGCTAAAAATCAACCACAATTCTTGGACACTATTTAAGGAAGAGTCGGTGATTATTGTACAAAAGTAGATTACATCAAGTAATTTACATCAAGTTGGGGCTAATTGTCAATCTCCAACTTTTGTATCACTTCATTGTGAATCTTTTTCAGTGCTATCTAAAAATATCTATTTTCATCTCATTTAATTTTTTATTATTAAATTACTAAATCTATTTCTTATATACCCACTCCATCAGTAATAAAATCCATCACATATTATATACACCTCTTTAATCTAGAACAGAATGATACAAATCAATTGTCACAACTCAACAAACTTTTGTTCTAATTATTTGTGTTTGAGATTGAGAGTAAAGTTGAGCAAACATTTGAACAATAAAGGGAAAATTTTAGTTATATCCCCTCTAATTTATCATATCTTTAAAGATTTCCCCCCTAATTTTTGAATCTTCATTGAAACCCTTTGTCAGATTAAAAATCTTAACTAAAATACAATTTTACTAAATTGGACATGATATATTTTAGGAAAAATTTCATCTATTCCCTTTCTAGATAGAAATATCTTCAATGAGACCACATTTATTTTATAATTTTTTTTTACGTATTAAAATTCATAGAGACTAAAATTTGATTTAAGCATAATAAAATTCATTTTTAATCAGCTTAAATCAAATTTTAATCAATTCTCATTGAATTTTAATCGGTCTGAATTTTGATATATAAAAAAATATAAATTTTAATTGACTTAAATTTTAATACATTGATGGTGTAAATCAACGTGGTGCAACTTTGTGATATGGAACAGTTGAGATGAATAGTCTGCGGCTATTAGGACTTGAGCTATACTGCTTGTAAGAGCAAGAATTGGTCTTCAGGGGAAAATTGGAGGATTGACACAATAAAAATATAGTGGTTTACCAGTTCGGTAGCTCGACTAATTCACTCTTTAATGGAGGCTCTTGCTCCTCTTCTTTTATTGATCACCCGAAAGGTTTACAAGATCCCTTGTTTGTTAATAGGGTTTTTTTTCGAAGGAGGGTGTTACATAGTATTTATAGGGATGTCCCTAACTCTGCGGGATCTGCATCGAGATCCTTGCCATTTTTTCGAGGAACTCTCCTTAATCTTAGGAGAAGATCTTGGCTGTTTAAAGATTTTGTACCTTGAATATGGTTCTTTGCCACCTGTAATGCTTCTGTTGTCATCTAGTTGTTCCATTATTATTCCCGCCGTTATCACATTTGGGGGGAACTCTAGCTTTGAATTTCTGAGCTCTTCCATGACTTCTTGTTCTGATCTGCTTGTCTGACCTCTGCGCTTGAGCTCATACTTGAGAATTATTTTAAGTATTATTAGTTACCCCCCCCAGCCCTTAGCCCAAGTGAACTTGGGTAGGGGCTGAGTTGAGGTTTAATTAAGGCAGACCTCTAGACGTAGACCTCGATTTATTTGCGAATAGGTTTTTGACGATTTTAGATAATCATTTTACTTTCTAGTTTCTCGTGCACGTTCTCTATTTTGTACCGTTAGCTTTAAATGCCCCTGGACCAACGGTTTTCTCCTCACTCTTCAAATTCTCTTCGGCTTTCCCTCTTTCCTTTGCTACTTCACCTTCTCCAATTCGCTACTGTTCTTAGGGCTTTTGTAGAGAGACGATTTCCTCTAATTTGAACCGAAGGCTTAGCGAGGTTTGCTTCTTCGTTCTTCACTTCAAAGGATTAGGTACGTTTCTTGTCTTTTTTCGTGTGTCTTCGTCCTGGACCCCTCAGATCTGAGGTGACTATTATATTTTTGGACCTTTCGATTCTGCTATTTCAAGAACAGGGGTCGATCCTTGTCTCGCATTCCCCTTTTCTTAGACCCTTATTCGAATGCTAGGGTCTTCCTAATTAGCAGTTGCTATGTTGCTCCCCAGACCCTTAGGGATTGTTTTGCAAATATTCCTCCTCTTTATCGTACCTTTAGACTCCCTTTTTCTTGTTCCACCATGTCTGCCTCTTCTGAAGCTACCCCTTCCTCTTTCTCCCTTATGGGGGATAAGATTGCTGAGGATAACTCCGATTTAGGTGAGGTAGGAGAGAAAATTGATAAATTTCCTGGTGTTGATTCTGTCGAAACTGAGGGAAACACTAAGAGAACTCCTCCATCAGCCTCCCCTGTGCCCAAAAATTCCAGTAAAGGCAAGGCTAAGGTGAGTGGAGTTGGCGTCTCAGGCAATGCCAAGGGCGCAGGGGCTGCTTTTAGAGCTGCAGAGCTCGTGGGTCTTAGTGAGGTTCACCCATCCCTTATGAAGGTTCTCAGTGCTCGTTTTGGTTTTTCTCCGGGAGTTCAGTTCTAGTGCTCGGATAAGTTTACTCCATATGTCTCCCAGGTCCATAAAAAGATTTGTTTCTTTATTGCTGCCTTTGAGAATGGTCTGCACTTTCCCTTGCACCCTTTTATCAAAGAGTGTTCTACAACATTTCAACGTTTGTCCTGCTCAACTGTCTCCTAACTTTTGGGGTGCCTCCTTATTTTCTTTAAGTAACATAAGCTCGGTGTTCCCACCGTTTCTTTACTCATAGAGCATTTCAATGTTAAGCTAACTTCCTCCGAGGGTTTTTTGTATATCTCTAAACGAATAAAAGCCAAACAAATTATTTCTGACCTCCCGAGCTCCCACAAAGGCTAGAGAAAACTTTTCTTCTTCGTGTGGGGAGAACACTGGGAGTACAATCCGACAGATAAGACAGATACTCTCCCAATTTCCAAAGCCTGATCTGCCCCCGATAACCTAGGTAAGCCCTTGCTTAAACTAACTAAGCTCGGATTTGGAAACCCTTTCTGAATTTGTCCTACCTTATGTTGTTTCTCAGGTGTGCGACCTGAGCTTAGTGCTGAGGACGAACGAGTGCTACTGAGATTGGAGAAGTGTGACCCAGAAAAATATTATGAGCTCATCAAGCTTTGGGTTCTAGTAAGGGAAGGGTTCAACCTTCTGGAGATAATAGTAGGGGGCCCAATCCCACTCTCCATCGTCAGAGCTGAGGAGGTAGTAGGTGACACTTCTTTCCATCTTTGACTTTGCTATTTTTATCTTTGCCTCCTCCCTATTCCTCTTTTCTTATGTTGATTCTTCCTTGAGTTCCTAGGTTCTTCCTCAATGGAGCCCACCGCGAAGGATCGTACTGCCAAACTATCTTCGATGAGGAAGAATCATAGTATAAACAAACGTAAGGTAGAGGTTAAGTCAGGGAGTGACTCAGCCTCCAAAGTTCCAAGACTGGAGGTGCCCCCTACTTCACCTCGATTAACCCCAGTGGGGCCCCTACCTTCCTTGGACTCCCCAAAGGTTGCGCAGACCTCTCTCTCCCAAAAAACTAGGATGTCTTCTTCTGGTTGGGTTCTTGAGCAAGGTTTGATCCTAGTCTCTCCCTCTTCAGCAGAGGTTGAGAGGGCTCTGGAGATGGTTTCTCGCATTATGCCAGGATCCATTCCCCCTTGTCCCACTAAGGGACCATCTCTGAAACCTTTGAAGATTTGTAAGAGTGAAAAAGGGGTGAGTGTTGAGGCAAGTTAGAGCTCTCTGATTGATAACGTAAAGTGAGCTGCAGAGGTCATTGCTTCCATTCTCCTAGAGTTTGACATTCAGTGGGCCTCCACTATGCCCCTTGGGAGTTCCATATTCACTGCCCTCTTTGATGCTACTTCTGAAAGCTTTGCTATATATGTATATGTTTTTATCTTGCATTATTTGATCGTTCTGATCTACGCTTCTCTTGCGCTGTGTTCACTCTTAGATGGCCATCTACGTTAGTAGGTTGCTGAAAATGATCCAGGCTATGGAAGGTTTTGCCTAAGCTTCCAGAGCTTTTGAGCTCAAGGTTGCAGAGTTGTCTTTTGAAAACAACGACCTTAAGACCCAGGTCCAGGATTTGCAAGAGCAAGTGGAGAGGCAGACTTCCCTAAACATGGACTTGGAAGCCAAGAAGGAAAGGAATGAGAGTGAGGGCAGGAGTCACTAAAAAGAGGTCAAAAAGACTAAGGAGGAGCTCAGGAAGATCTCTGGGGAGCTCAGGCAAAAAACAGATGAATGGCTTAAAGTCAGTCAGGAGTCCCTAGAGGCTTTGAGCTCTTATCGAAATATGAAGAGAGAATATGACCTCCTTATTGAGACAAATGATGCTTTTCAGGATGAGCTCGAGGTGGAGAAAACAACAAGTAAGGAGAAAGACAACCTAATTGCCAAGCTAGCCGACGACGTCACTACTCAGTGGGCTTCTGGGTGGCTTGCCTTTCAAGACAGAGCTAAAGAGCTCTACTCTGGACAAGATTTTAACTTTGATCCCCCTACTAAGGAGAAGATTGAGGCAGCCGACTCTGAGGTTAGCACCAGACTTCCTTCTACCTTTGAGGTTCCCCATTTCTCTGCTGATCTCGTCTCCAAAGCCCTGGCCTTGAACTCACCATCAGTAGAGGTTGATGTCCCTTCCTCAGAGATTCCTGAGGTTTCTATTCCCCTGCCTCCTTCAGGGCTTACAGAGACTCCANGGTTGAGAGGGCTCTGGAGATGGTTTCTCGCATTATGCCAGGATCCATTCCCCCTTGTCCCACTAAGGGACCATCTCTGAAACCTTTGAAGATTTGTAAGAGTGAAAAAGGGGTGAGTGTTGAGGCAAGTTAGAGCTCTCTGATTGATAACGTAAAGTGAGCTGCAGAGGTCATTGCTTCCATTCTCCTAGAGTTTGACATTCAGTGGGCCTCCACTATGCCCCTTGGGAGTTCCATATTCACTGCCCTCTTTGATGCTACTTCTGAAAGCTTTGCTATATATGTATATGTTTTTATCTTGCATTATTTGATCGTTCTGATCTACGCTTCTCTTGCGCTGTGTTCACTCTTAGATGGCCATCTACGTTAGTAGGTTGCTGAAAATGATCCAGGCTATGGAAGGTTTTGCCTAAGCTTCCAGAGCTTTTGAGCTCAAGGTTGCAGAGTTGTCTTTTGAAAACAACGACCTTAAGACCCAGGTCCAGGATTTGCAAGAGCAAGTGGAGAGGCAGACTTCCCTAAACATGGACTTGGAAGCCAAGAAGGAAAGGAATGAGAGTGAGGGCAGGAGTCACTAAAAAGAGGTCAAAAAGACTAAGGAGGAGCTCAGGAAGATCTCTGGGGAGCTCAGGCAAAAAACAGATGAATGGCTTAAAGTCAGTCAGGAGTCCCTAGAGGCTTTGAGCTCTTATCGAAATATGAAGAGAGAATATGACCTCCTTATTGAGACAAATGATGCTTTTCAGGATGAGCTCGAGGTGGAGAAAACAACAAGTAAGGAGAAAGACAACCTAATTGCCAAGCTAGCCGACGACGTCACTACTCAGTGGGCTTCTGGGTGGCTTGCCTTTCAAGACAGAGCTAAAGAGCTCTACTCTGGACAAGATTTTAACTTTGATCCCCCTACTAAGGAGAAGATTGAGGCAGCCGACTCTGAGGTTAGCACCAGACTTCCTTCTACCTTTGAGGTTCCCCATTTCTCTGCTGATCTCGTCTCCAAAGCCCTGGCCTTGAACTCACCATCAGTAGAGGTTGATGTCCCTTCCTCAGAGATTCCTGAGGTTTCTATTCCCCTGCCTCCTTCAGGGCTTACAGAGACTCCAATTTCTGAGCTTCCAACCCCTTCTCTCTTAGAGGCTTCAATGGAGGATTTGCCAGTTACTTCTTCTACTAAGCCTCCAGGCTCCCCTCCTACTCTTACTATTGAGACTTCTACTACTGGGCTGCAGAGTCCCCCAACTATTCTTTCTTCAGAAACTTAGGGCTTTTTATATGAGAAGAATTTGTAACTTTGATCTCATTCTGACTCATAATTTTGAAATACTACTTTGAAATGTAACTTTTTTCTGTTTTGAAATGCACAACTGATTCACAGTTTACAGTTATAACAGCTTACAGTTATAACGCTGATCCATTAAAATTTTGCCTTGTGTTGTTGCTCCCACTGCGTGTTGTTTTACTTGCTCCTACTGCATGTTATTTTACTTTATATCCTTCCCTTGCCCCCTTGCTTTGAGGAGTATTGAGTTCTCCTTAAAGCAAATCTGTTAAAACTGCAAGCCTAAATGAGCTACTGGCTCATGGAGCTCCTTTCAGAGATAGGGAACTGAGGTCTGACCTTTGGAGAGTTTCATGCTTGTATTTGATCCTGAGGTCCATTACAAGTTCATCCATGAGAGCTTTGATAAGGGACAAGCTCGACAAATACTAGTCCCATTTTAGCCAGTATACCAAGGATGGTTTTAAATCAGTTGGCATTATGGAGATGTTTCTGGAGGTCTATGCAGCCATACGAGTTGGATTGTGCCCATAGACATTTGAGAAGTAGGGAGCTATCTTGGAAGGTCCATGCAGCCATACGAGCTGAGCTCAGTCTATAGACATCTGAGAAGTAGCGAGTTGCCTTGGAAGGTCCATGCAGCCATACGAGCTGTGCTCAGCCTATAGACATCTGAGAAGTAGGGAGCTTAGAAAGTCTACCAAGATTGCCGAGTTCTATTATGAACTTGAAGTCAAGCTCCTAAGTTATGTTGCAGCTTATTGTACTGGACTTCTGTTGGATTGCCGAGGGCTGCTAATGCTTGAGATGGATAAGGAGTATCAAGAAAATGTTAAGACTACTAGGTCCGAGTTCCTATGGATATTGACCTTGTGTGAACATCCAACTTGGGCTTTTTTTTTTTTTTTAACGTGCTTGCCCAACCACTTTTCAAAAAGGGTAACCACCTTCTTAAATTGGAAAACCCAAAGGTCCGCTGACTTTGGTGCTTGTGCATTCTTTGATTGCATTAAATATTGATGTCCCTACGATTTTGCTATATTTTCTTGGATTCTCCTTATTCTCAGAGTCTCTTTCTGATTCTTGAATATTTATCATTTTTCTACTTCTTTTTCTCTTTACCTTCTCTAAATCTTTCGATGGCTGTCACAGTCTTGCCCCTATTTAGGGAACGAAGCTCCTTTGGAATTGAGTGGGAGTGACAGAATCACTACTTAGTTCCTTCATCAATATCATCCTAGAATTTGGATGGGATAAAGAAGAATTTCTTTTTTGACGTGGAACTGACTCTTCGGGCCCCATCTTTTGATGACCCCTATAATTATCTTCCTCGAAGGGAGACTTATTTCTTTGAAGGGACTTTGGATATGGGGCTATGTCTACCTATTCACTCCACTGTTGGTTATGTCTTGGCTCACTGCGGCTTGTGTCATTCTTGCCTCTCTCCCAAGGGATGGGCCACCATGATTAGCTTCTTCCTGTTCTGGCACTTACGGGGTGATGGCAAGTTTCCTACAGTAGGAAAATTCTTTTATTTTTTTGACCTTGAAGAGGATGAGGTCCCATGTTTTATTTGTTTTCGATGGAGGCACTTCAAACTATGCCGTCTAGTAGTTGACGTTCCTTCTCCTTCTGAGGGATGAGCTCAACGCTTCTTTTATGTTTCTAGGGACTCTTGGAGGTCCATTGAGCTGCATTATAGAGAGTGTAGGGTTCCTAGGTCCTGGAAGAGCTATTCTTACCCTGGTAAATATCTTAACTGCCTTTTCTATTCAGGTCTCATGATGTCATTTCCTAATCAAAAGATTTGTTTTGGCTGGTAGGTCCCCTGAATTAGACTTATTGGAGGAGATGTAAATCGAACAGATGATCGATGTTGAGTCTGTGTCCTACTCTGAGATGATGATACCAGATAACCTATTTTTGTTCAGCTTTGTAGGAGCTACCATGGACTTTGTTTCTTACCCAGATTCTGCCGATTCCTGTCCTTTTGAATCTGATGTGGATGAGGATGTTGGTACATCTTCTAGGAAATGCAAGAGAAATGGCTCTACTAGTGACTCTTCTTCATCCTCATTCGGATCTTCTCTGGCCGTAATTCTGTTCTCTTCGTCAGGGCAGAAACTTATAAACCTTCTATCTGAGGCAGAGAAGGAGAATGATGAGCTAAAAGAAGAGAACGCCCGCCTAAGAGAAGAAGTTGCTGAGCTCCAAAGACACCACAAGGGTGATTAAGAGCTGGGAACTTTTCTTGTAATCTTTTTTGCTTCCTTCATTGTTTTGCTACTGGATTCATGAGCCTTTTTTTAAAGTCTCTTCTATCGATTGTTAAGCTTGTGATTTTGCTTCGAATTTTGTCCCATGCTTTTGCCCTGAAAAATTTATCTCAACTCCCTAAATGGAAGGATTCATTAGGTGAGCTGAAGAGCTCACCCTTAGCTGATGAATCAAAGAATTTATCTTGAGGACTCATTTTCATGAGCTGAAAAAATTTTCGTGAGCTATTGAGCTCATTTTTATGAACTGAAGAGTTCATCGTGAGCTATTTAGCTCCTTTTATGAACCGAAGAGTTCATCGTGAGCTAGTAAACTCTTTTTATGAATTCAAGAGTTCATCGTGAACTATTGAGCTCTTTTTTATGAACCGAAGAGTTCATCATGAGCTATTTAGCTCATTTTATGAACCAAAGAGTTCATCGTGAGCTATTAAGATCTTTTTTATGAACCGAAGAGTTTATCGTGATATATTTAGCTCCTTTTATGAACCGAAAAGTTCATCATGAGCTATTAAGCTCTTTTTTATGAACCAGAGAGTTCATCGTGAGCTATTTAGCTCCTTTTATGAATTGAAGAGTTCATCTTGAGCTATTAAGCTCTTTTTATGAACTGAAGAGTTCATCGTGAGCTATTGAGTTCTTATTATGAACTGAAGAGTTCATCATGAGCTATTGAGCTCTTTATAGGCAATCTTAAAGGGATGAATCGAATACTCGCATTTTTATTGAGAATAATCAAATTACAAATTTGGCCTACTGAAAAAATCTCTTGAGATGTTCTGCATTCCAAGAATGAGGCAGGATTTTTCCTTCTTCCGTTTGTAACTCATAATTCCCTGGTCTGACCACCCATGAGATGATATAGGTACCTTCCCAATTAGACCTCAACTTCCCATGAGTGGAGTCTTTTCTTACTAACAAGAGTTTTCTAAGTACCAGGTCACCTACCTTAAAACTCCTGTGCCTAACCTTTCTATCGTAGTACCTGGCCGTCTTCCTCTGGTAATCCCTGATGCGATGTAGAGATGCCTCCCTCTTTTCTACCAGAAGATCTAAGCTTACTAGAAGTAACTCATCATTGTGTCCATCGTCTGCGAATTCAGTCCTGGGGGATGGGAGCCCAACCTCAACAGGCGCCACTGTTTTAGTTTCGAAGGCCAAGGCAAACGGTGTCTCGTGAGTAGCTGACTTGACAGTTGTTCTGTAGGCCCATAACACTTCTGGGAGGTGTTCTACCCATTTACCTTTTAGATCTTCAAGCTTGATTTTCAGGGCTACTTTTATGGTCCTAATAGTGACCTCTGCTTGTCCGTTAGATTATGGATGAGTTGGGGCTGAGAAGTAATTCTTAATTCTGAGCTCAGCACAGAAGTTTTTGAATTTTGAATTGTCAAATTACTTCCCGTTGTCAGAGATAATTGCCTTGGGAATACCAAATCTATAGATTAAGGATTTCCAGGTAAAGCCCTAGACCTTTTTTTCAGTAATTATTGCCAAAGGCTCCACTTCTACCCATTTGGTGAAGTAGTCCATCCCGATGATGGCGAACTTACATTGTCCTACACTAGTAGGAAGGGGTCCCAGTATGTCCAGACCCCATTGCTGGAAAGACCATGGGCTAATCACCGAGGTTAAGAGCTTTGGTGGCCAGTGGGGGATGTTGGCATGCACTTGACAGATCTTGCATCTTTTGACCAAATCTGTAGCATCCTTGAGCATTGTGGGCCAATAATACCCCTGCCTTAACGTCTTTCCTGCCAAAGCCTGAGCTCCGATGTGGTTGCCGTAAACTCTTTCATGGACTTCTCTGAGTATGTAATTGACGTCTTCGTTCCCCACGCATTTAAGAAGAGGTGCTAAAAAACCTCGCTTGTATAAGTTTTCCTACAAAGTAAAAAACCTGGCTGACCTGGTTCTTAGCTTTGTAGCTTCTTTGGGGTCTTCTGGCAAGGTTCCATGCTGAAGATACCCTAGGATGAGGTCCATCCAGCTTGGTGGGGCTTGCACAGGCAGTACTTCTTCATCCTCAATGCATATGGACAGTTCTACTAGGTGTTCTATTGGAATTAGCCTGTCCAAGCTTTCCTGCGAAGCTGTTGCTAATCTTGTCAATGCATCTGCTCGCAAGTTCTCAATTCTCGGGACATGTCTAATCTTAACTTGCCCGAACTTCTTGATCAATTCTTGTACCTTTCTAAGATAAAGGATCATTTTCTCGCATTTGGCTTCATAAGTCTCCGTTATCTATTTCACTACCAGCTGGGAATCACTGCAGATATCCAACTACTCTGCCTCCATCGAATGAGCAAGATTGAGTCCAGCAATGACAGCTTCATACTCTGCCTCGTTGTTTGAAGCCTTAAACCCAAATCGGAGGGCATATTCGATGTCTATTCCATCTGGAGAGGTCAATATCAGGCTTGCACAGCTTCTTTGAGCATTGGCGGCTCCATCTACAGAAAGCTTCCATGTGGGGAGGTCAGGCACTAGCTGCGTTACTTGCATAGGTGCTGGTGTTGTGAATTCTGCAATAAAATCTGCCAAAATTTGCCCTTTGATTGCAGTTCTAGGCTTAAATTTGATGTCAAACTCGCTAAGCTCTATAACCCACTTTATTAGCCTCCCCGAAGACTCTGGTTTATGCAGCATTTGCTTTATTAGCTGTTCTGTTGGGACCTCGATAGTATGAGCCTAAAAATATGGTCTAAGTCTCCTGGCCGTAGTTAGCAATGCTAAAGTGAGCTTTTCCATTTTTGGGTACCTTTTCTCTGCCCCCCTCAAAGCTCTGCTGCAGTAATAGACTAGTTGCTGAGATCTGTCTTGCTCCCTCACTAGTGCTGCACTAGTTGAGAAATCTGAAACAACTAGATAGAGGGTTAGTACTTCCCCCTGCAAGGGGCTTACCAGAACGAGAGGGGTGCTCAGATAGGCCTTCAAAGCTTTGAATGCTTCCTCACATCGGGTATCCCACTGGAACGCCTTTTTTAATATTTGAAAGAAGGGCTGACACTTGTCGCTCGATCTGGAGACAAAACGACTCAAGGCAACTATTCTTCCTTTCAAGCGTTGGATCTCCCTTGCATTAGAAAGTGGTTGCATATCCAGGACTGCCCTTTTCTGGGTTACCTTCAATTCCTCTACTGTTGACTATGAAGCCCAAAAATTTCCCTGTAGATACTCCGAAGGCACATTTCGCAGGGTTAAGTTTCATTTTGTATTCCTTAAGTACCTGGAATGACTATGCTAAATGTGTAATGTGGAGCTCTACCTTTAATGATTTTACTAGCATATCGTCGATGTAGACCTCTATGGATGTTCCAATTTGCCCTTGGAATATCCGATTCACTAGACGCTGGTAGGTGGTTCCTGTATTTTTTAGCCCAAAAGGCATGACCTGATAACGGCATGACCTGATAACAGTATGTTCCCTGCTCAGTTACAAAGGAGGTCTTCTCATGGTCAGTTGAATCCATCCTGATCTGATTATATCTTGAAAAAGCGTCCATAAAACTGAGGAGCTCGTGTCCAACTGTGGCGTCCATTATTAAGTAGATTCGAGGTAAAGGAAAACTGTCCTTAGGGCATGCTCGGTTGAGATCTATGAAATCAATGCAGAGTCGTCACTTGCCGTTGGTTTTCTTGACAAGAACCACATTAGCTAACCAGGTAGGATAGTCGACTTCCCTAATAGCTTTGGTGTGGAAAAGTTTGCTGACCTCCTCGTTGATTGCCTTTTGGCGTTCCAGGGTAAAATTTCTTCGTTTTTGCTTAACCGGTCTGTAGGTGGGATTCACAGTCAGCTTGTGTGTGATAACCGAGGGGTCGACTCCTTCCATGTCTTTTTGCCTCCAGGCGAATACTCCCCTATTCTCCCTTAGGAATTGGATGAAGAGGTCTTTTATTTCCTTGCTTAGCTTAGACCCGACGTAAACAAGGTGTTCTGGCTCCCCATCAAGTTGAACAGGCTCTAGCTCCTCTGATGGCGTTGGCCTAGTGTCCAGTTCGTCCCTCATATCTAGCTCATCTAGCTGAACATTCTCGAATTGTTTCTGCTTCATCGAGGTCATATAGCACTCCCTTGCTATCCGTTGGTCTCCTCAAATCACTTCAACTCCATTTTTCGTAGAAAATTCAATAACCAAGTGATAAGCAGAGGGGATTAGGTTCATCGCGTTGAGGGAGGGTCTCCCGAGAAGCATATTATATGCAGAAGGGGCATCAACCACCAGGAATCTTACTATGGTGGTGGCCTGGCAGGGAGGATCTCCCACAGTGAGAACGAGCTAGATTGATCCAAGGGGCAATACCCTTTCTCCTGTGAATCCCAACAGGTGAGTACTGACCGGCTCTAGCTTTTTCCTACCTATGCCCATTTTGTTAAACACAGAAGCAAATATGATATCTGCTGAGCTCTCGTTGTCAATTAGAACTCGGTAAACAGTTCTGTTAGTCACAACAGCTCTGACCACCAATGGGTCATCATGGGGGTGTTGGTAGCCTTCCAAGTCTGAGTCTAAAAAGGTAATGGTTGTGTTCAGCCAAGGTGCCTTGGACACAATGTGCATTTCCAGCGCTTCGCCAGCTCTAATTCTGCGCAAGTGAGCCTTCTGGGCTGAACTGGACTCCCCACCCCTACAAATCCTCCAGAAATTACCCTTACTTCTCCCAGGGGTTGTTGGTGTTGTACATGAGCTTGTTGCTGAGGTGGTGCAGATGGAGGGGCTCAGTCTTGATTATCCCAAGCTATATAGCGGTGCAATTGGTCTCGCTGGATTAAGAACTCAATCTCTTTCTTCAATTGGATACAATCATCAGTGTGGTGACCATGATCCCTATGGTATTCGTAGTACTTCGAGGGATCTCTTTTCGCTGGGTCTGCTTTCATCCGAGGTGGCCACCTCAGGAATTTCTCGTTCTGTACCTCATATAAAATCTGAGATATCGTAACGGTGAGAGGAGGAAGCTGCCGAGGTGCGTACCAATTTTGTTCTAATTATGGCCAATTTTGTTCATATAAGATCATGCCCAATTTTGTTCTAATTATTTGTGTTTGAGATTGAGAGCAAAGTTGAGCAAACGTTTGAACAATAAAGGGAAAATTTTAGTTATATCCCCTCTAATTTATCATATCTTTAAAGATTTCCCCCCTAATTTTTGAATTTTCACTGAAACCCTTGGTCAGATTAAAAATCTTAACTAAAATACAATTTTATTAAATTGACCATGATATATTTTAGAAAAAAAAAAATTTACATACCCTTTCTAGATAAACATATCTTCAATGAGACCCCATTTATTTTATAAATTTTTTTTACGTATTAAAATTCATAGTGACTAAAATTCGATTTAAGCTGAATAAAATTCGTTTTTAATCAGCTCAAATCAAATTTTAATCATTTCTCATTGAATTTTAATCGGTCTGAATTTTGATATATAAAAAAGTATAAATTTTAATTGACTTAAATTTTAATACATTGATGGTATAAATCAACATGGTGGAACTCTGTGATATGGAACAGTTGAGATGAACAATCTGCAGCTATTAGGACCTGAGCTATACTGCTCGTAAGAGCAAGAATTGGTCTTCAGGGGAAAATTGGGGGATTGACACAATGAAAATATAGTGATTTACCAGCTTGGTAGCTCGGCTAATCCACTCTTTAATGAAGGCTCTTGCTCCTCTTCTTTTATTGATCACCCGAAAGGTTTACAAGACCCCTTGTGTGTTAATAGGGTTTTTTTTCGAAGGAGGGCGTTACATAGTATTTATAGGGATGTCCCTAACTCTGTGGGATCTACACCGAGATCCTTGCCATTTATTCGAGGAATTCTCCTTGATCTTAGAAGAGGATCTTGGCTGTTTAAGGATTTTGTGCCTTGAATATGGCTCATTGCCACCTGTCATGCTTCTGTTGTCATCCAGTTGTTCCCTTATTATTCCCGTCGCTATCACATCCGGGGGGAGCTCTAGCTCTGAACTTCTAAGCTCAATGAGTCTTTCCTGACCTCCTGTTCTGATCTGCTTGTCTGACCTCCGCGCCTGAACTCATA
Source organism: Ilex paraguariensis (assembly GCA_963454935.2). Taxonomy (NCBI): domain Eukaryota; kingdom Viridiplantae; phylum Streptophyta; class Magnoliopsida; order Aquifoliales; family Aquifoliaceae; genus Ilex; species Ilex paraguariensis. The sequence goes on along the minus strand of CAUOFW020006791.1, from coordinate 379,261 downwards.
CTTGAAAATTATTCTGAGTATCATCATACATAAAAAATAAACTTTAATCAACTTAATTGACACCAATTTTAATAAGTAAAAAATATAAATTTTAATCAACTCGAATCGAATTTTAATTAGCGCTAACAGTTAAGGTTGAGCTCAAATCGATTCGAATTTTAATACGTAAAAAAAGGAATTTTAATAGGCTTAAATTTTAATACGTACAAAATAAAATTTAATCAATTCAAATCAAATTTTAATCGGGTCAAATTTTAATATGTAAAAAAAAAATTAACCAACTCGAATTTTAATATGTAAAAAATTAAAGTTTAATTGACTCGAATTTTAATCAAATTTTATGTAAAAAGATTGTTTGGAGTTTCTATATGGGCAATTTGGGTATTTTAGATAATTGTTTATTTATTAAAAATATCGGTTTAATGGTAAGATGTGTTAATGATGTTTAAGTATAAACTAAAAAATGTGTCAGCGACGTTTTGAATAATATAAGGAGTGTCATTGAAGATAAGATAGAGTAAAGTATGTGTCACTAAAATTTTCCCAACAATAAATAATCAAAGACCAAGAAAAAAAAGAGTCATCAAGCCATAGCAAGTCGGCAAGACTTTGAAGAACAAAGATTAATATGAGGGATTTTTAGGAGAAAATATTCAATGGGGGCTTAAAGCTTTGCAAGGTGCCTCAAGGAACCCTCCAAACTCATACTTGTGACAATGTTCTTTAATATATACTTAAGAAAGGAGAAAGAAGCTTCTTTGAAATCATGGGGTGACTGGGTTTATACACAAATGACACAATAAGGAAGTTAAATATTTTATTTCTTAATTTCAGAATTGTTTTGTTTTTGAAATTTCCACACATTTAATGCCTTTTGAAATGACACAATATCTCTTTTCGGAGTTCTTAATTGAAAGTGGGTAAAGAAAAAAAAACCATTTTATTCTTTGTTGATTGTGTTATATAATTAAAAAAAAACTGAAAAATAGGAGCAAATATTTAAATATAAAATTTTATTCTTTGTTAATGTCAAGTCAAAATGGATATGAGGAGAAGGAGTCATTGGAATTTGTTTCTTGAAAATGATTTTGTTATGAAAACATAATTTTAGGGGTGTTTGTGTTATTTCTAAAAATAAAGAGGTGTATATGTATTTTTTCCAAAATTTGGTAAGGTAAATATAATTTACTCTCAAGAATACTACTTTTCATATTTAACAAATTATTATTTTCAAATGTTTCACATGGAGGCATTGGAAGGGTAACAAATTCTGATAGAACACGAAAATTCGACTCGAAATTGACACAAAATTAGTGGATTATGGTTGATTATTTCTTGACACGAACTAATATATGACACGATCCATTAACAGGAATAATAAATGAATTAGATTAGTGTCAAACACAAAGAATACCAAATTAACACGATTAACACGTTTAAGTAATATTATAAAAATAAAATGCTAATTTTTTATTATATTTTATCAATAGTGACTTAATTCTTATACCCAAAAAAAAAATACTCATTTTTATCATTACATTTATTAATTTAATTTTTTGTTTATAAAAAATGTACGAGACCAATGGGTCTTTGATCAAATGGTACTCTTTACCTTAAATCTTTAAATTAAATCCTTAAATTAGGTCCAAATAACATTTTTCAAAGTCAAAACTTAAATGCATATCATTCTTAGATGAGTGTGAGATAAATAAGTTCCATTGAAAAAATTGATGGGAGCTATTTATTTAAATGATGATATACATTTAAGTTATAATTTTTTGGGTCTCATTTGAATTTTATAACATTGCTCAAAATTTTTTATTTACAAATTATATGCATCAACACGAAACAAGGCAGTTGCTAGGCTGTTGTGAAAATTGCTTTTGACCAAAGTCAAAAGTATTGCCCAAGTGGTGTGATGTCAATTAACTACTACAACGTCGTATCGCATATTCTTAAAGACAAGCCCCCTAAAACCAACTTGATTAATATTTCAGTATCTAAAAGTACCAGCAGACAAAACTGATATCAATTTGGGGTCCAAAAATTAAGCAATTCACACAAGGGAGTAGAGCATGATCTGCAGACAACCTTGTTTAAGTATCATCTTCAAAGATTAGAGAATACTTGCATAATTTTAAATAAACACCCAATCATAAGGCTTAAGAGTTAAAAACATAGAACATACTTAAAATCCCTCGAGCAGACAAAATAGTCAGTGTGTTGATGTTAACTATCCAATGGGCTTACCAGATGTCAAGCAAATTCTCTCCTTAATTGTGGTTAGCTTGTGCTGGTGCTCCAGTCCACCAAAAAAGAATACGNATTTAATCAATTCAAATCAAATTTTAATCGGGTCAAATTTTAATATGTAAAAAAAAAATTAACCAACTCGAATTTTAATATGTAAAAAATTAAAGTTTAATTGACTCGAATTTTAATCAAATTTTATGTAAAAAGATTGTTTGGAGTTTCTATATGGGCAATTTGGGTATTTTAGATAATTGTTTATTTATTAAAAATATCGGTTTAATGGTAAGATGTGTTANTTGCTCTATTTTAATTGCCCCAATTCAACCTAAAGCTAAGGATCATTTGACCTTGGACATGACATCATACGAGCAGCAGGCATTTTTTGAAACAACTTGACCAGCAGATTTAGGTTAAATCCTTGAAACTCTCTCTCGCCTCCGTGTGCCTTAACAACTTCAGGAACCAAGTGCTGATATTTGGTAACAAAATTCTCCAAGAAAGTCTTCTCTGTCATTAAAAACACCCTCATTAAGTTGTTATTCCACTCAAACAGATCTTTGGACATCAGAAGTTGCAAGACCGAGCACCTTGGAATAATCCTTTTCTCCAAACTAAGCAGAAAAAGGTTTGGATGCCTGAAGATTGACAAAGGCTAAAAATTCAGTTTTTGCACAAAGAAACTCATAATTTTCCTAAACTTTTTTGCCGAAGTGAGCATACAAATAGGTTGCAATTCAAATGCTAAAAAGAACTCATCTCTAGACAAACCAAAACTGCTAAAACTTTTATTTTCTCTTCAAATTTTGATCTACTCAAGGATGACAATGAATAGAGGGCTAGAACAAATTTCATCTATTTAGGATCAAAACCTAAGCTTGTAACTTCCTAAACTATCTCGCTAAATTGCTCAGGTCTTCGGTACAGCCATCTTGGTCGAAATAAGATCAACTTCACAATGTTGGCCTTGGGTACCCCAAGGCTAATCAAAGTCCGAAAATTGGGTTCCAACATATTCTTCATGATGGGACATTTTCAGACACACCAAGATGACGACACGTGTACTCAGCGCCAATGGAGACTCTCTGTTGTGATCTTGACACGTCCTCGTCGGTCTATAACCCCCTTCCCCGAGGGAACTAGTCACAGGGATCAAGGATCCCTGATACGCCGTGGACCGACACGCATCCCTCGGTTAGTTTAGGATATCGGTCCTAATCATGCTAGTCCCTCGGCACCGAGGTGTATCTGCCCACGTGGTCATTTCTGCTCCTGCAGGGGCTATTGATTGACAAGTTACTAGCCTAGGCTAGGCTAGACTAGCAATCATAAGATCGTGCTACTCAAATGGTGTCAGGAGGCACAAGGAAGTAGAAGGCTCAACCAAAGGGGAATGGACACATGACATATTGTGTTAGGTCAGAGACAAAAAGACCAGAATATCCTTGCTGACACACAGCTTGGGAGGTTAGGCATTTAATGCATCCTTCACTCGATGAGACAACATTTAATGCATAAGAGCCTGGAAGTGAAAGGTAATAAATGTTCCTATGCCTGGGCATTTAATATATCCCTACCGAGAGAAGGTCATTAAATGCTCGACAGACCGAGGAGAAACCATTAGTTGTTCGAGGTCCCGAGCAATTAAGAATGAGAACATTTCTCATAGAAATTAGTGTGCACACTGCTCACCTCTAATGATTACCTACTGGCTACGCTGTCAGTAATGATGAGTTTTGTAAGGTATAAATAGTCCTCACAAACACATTAAAGAGGTACGCAAAAAACCCTTTCTCAAGGATCATATAGTATTTTCTTCTTCTCCTCTCTCAAATAACTGACTTGATCGTCGGAGGGGATACGCCAAAAAATACTCCGGCGCCCTTCTAATCTATTTTTCTCTGTTCCAGGAACCTCTTTTAGCCTCCCAGGACCAGTCAGGCGACTCATAAAAATAATCCATCATCACTTTAAAGGCCACCTTCGGCCCTCACAACGTATTCCAAGTAGCAAGATTGACCACTCGATTGACGGACTCGTGTTCACCATGAAAGAGATCTATTCTTGTGTTTATATTGTGTAAGAACCCGCACGCACAATCTGGCACCATTTGTGGGAAACGACTAGTTTTCCTAGTTTCTTTTCTAGAAAAAACAGTGACCATAGTGAATACTCGACAGAAAAAGAAAGGTCCCCAGCAAAGAAGTCTCGAGTTACAAGCTCCTCATCATGATGGGGGGAGGGATCACGTTGGTGACAACAGGAACATTTCTATTCAGTCAAGGGGGCATACTCCTCAAACCAGTATGGTCATTGGGTCAAGAGGATCCGCCCCCTTGGCTCATCAACTGGCAGAAGTGCTCGAAGAAAAGTTTGGGGATTGACTACGGTAGTTAGAAAAAGATAATGTGAATGTCCTAAGCCGACTCAACGAATTTGCAGCCCCCGACGAAGGATCGAGGTATTCATTCCATTCCCGCGGATGCTTCGCCCTGGAAACAAAAACTGAGGACTTGAGAAATCATTTAAATAACAAAGCTGAGAGTTCTAGGGTCCCAAAGCGCCCGAGAGCCAATGAGCACCCCCTCGATGGTCATTCCAGGAAGGTAAGGCCTTTGGCTTGGGACGACCTTCGACGAGGACTGTCAAGGCGGGGGAAGGGGGATGAGTCCGAGGAGGATTCAACCCTTTTCGCACGACGCTCGGAGAAGGGGAATCCTATCAATGACCTTAGAAACCTCAGAGGACATCCCCCTGAGGTGGAAACTAATCTCAGAGCTCGACTGGAATCCAGAAGAAGGGGCAAGGCAGTCTAGGACGACGCAGAAGACGAGGCCATGCAATCCCCTTTTACTAGGGATATCCGAGAGATGGAGGTACCAAAGAAGTTCATCGTGCCAAGGTTCAAAACTTATGATGGGCGATCTGATCCCGAAGCTCACCTCAGGCAATACAAGCAAATGATGTCCCTGTATCACTCGGACCAACGGCTCCTCTGTCGAGTGTTCTCCATGAGTTTGGGAGATTCCGCTATGAAATGGTTCGAGACTCTTCCTCCCAACGACATTGGGTCATGAAAGGAGTTGACGAGGCAGTTCTTAGCCCGATTCATTACGGGGAGTAAGCGGCCCAAAGATATTGGATCATTACTGATGCTTAGGCAGAAAGAACTAGAAATCCTCTGCCAGTACGCCATCTGGTACTGAGAGGAGGTCAATGAGATAGAGGGGTGTTCTAAAGTCATGGCAGCTGCATCCTTTAGGCTTGGCTTGGCAAGGGGCACGGACCTATACCGATCTCTTACTAAGAAGACTCCCATAGATATGGACGAATTGATGGTCCGGATAAATAAATACTCCAGGATTGAAGATGAAATGAGGGGCGGTAAAGGCAGAACTCTCGCCCCTAGGAGAAAAGAGAAGGAGAGGGAGGACACCTCCCGAAAAGGACTAGTACCCCCTCCAGGGGGGTCATTTAAAGGTATTCACACTGTGTTCAAGGAACCCATCTACAAGTTGCTCTATAAAATCAAGCAGGAGTCATTCTTCAAGTGGCCGCCTAGGATGCAAAGTGATCCTTCCACCCGTGATCAAAAAGTGAGATGCTTCTATCACCGGGATTTCGGCCATCGCACCAAAGATTGCAGAGTGTACAAATATTTCTTGGAAAGGCTAGTCCAAGACGGTTACTTGAAAGAGTACATCGAACCCAAGTTGGAAGAGGGACATGCTTCTGTCCCGATCGTGGCACAAGACAATGTCATAGACGTGATCCACATGTGTCCACTAGATCGCCCGACATCTAAGGAGCTTGAGTCCAATCTCAAGAGGGTAACCTTTATGAGAAAAGTTACCAAGAGCGATGGGGGCCCGCCTAGCAAGAGAGTTAGGACTGGCGAGCCGGGTTNCGAGCGTATGTCCAAAAATGCGACCAATGTCAGAGGTTCACCCCGGCAATCAAACAGCCTACTGGGGATTTGCATCCATTAACCAGCCCTTGGCTATTCGCCCAGTGAGGGCTCGACTTGGTTGGACCCTTGCTTAAGGCTCTTGGGAACAAAAGGTTCCTAATTATAGCAACGGATTACTTCACTAAGTGGGTTGAGGCGGAGCCATTGACTCACATCCACGACATAGACGCTAAGAAGTTTGTTTAGGGAAACATAGTCGTTAGATTTGGGGTTCCCCGAGCGCTTGTATCAAATAACNCTAATCATAACTCTGAAGATAGGCAAGTTCGACGTCAAGAGGGTGTTGGTAGATTCTAAGAGTTTCTAGGAGGTGATGTACTCCGAAACCTTAAAATGGATGGGTTTTGGCCTCAAGGACCTCACCAAGGTTAGGACGCCCCTCGTCGAATTTAACGGCTCATTTGCCCTACCCATAGGCAAAATTACATTGCCATTCATCACGGGTCCCTTCACCATCAACACCGAGTTTGTTGTGATTGATATAGACTCCCCCTACAATGTGATCATGGGGCGAGCTTGGTTGCATGCGTTGGGGGCGGTGCATTCCACTTACCACCAAAAATTGAAGTTTGCTACACTAGAGGGGATAATGGAGATTCGAGGGGACCAAGCGTCTGCAAAAAACTATTTTTACTCGGTAGTGAGAACGGGGGATTTTCACCCAAGAGAAGGGATGCACCCCAGAGGAAATCTTGAAAAAATAGCAATCATAGTCCGGGCGTCCAGGAGTGGATGACCCCTGGACTGACCCGACGAACCGATTGGTAGAGGACCTCCGGAAGGTGTTCTTAATAAATGGTGAAGAGGAGAGATACTTCCTAATTGGCTCCGCAATGCCTACGGCCGAACAGGAAGAGATGATTGACTTTTAAAGGCAAAATGCAGACGTGTTCGCTTGGAACACAATAGAAATGAAAGGGGTGGACCCTGAAGTAATCGCGCATAAGTAACATGTTGACCTGGCATGCAAACCAATAAAGCAGAGACCACAGCGCATGGCACTATAATACGCCCGGGCAGTGAACGAGGAAGTCGATAAACTCCTGGAGGCCAATACCATCCGGGAGGTGTAGTTCTCAGAATGGTTATCAAACAAGGTCTATGCAAAGAAGAGGGGGGAAATGGCGTGTCTGCGTAGACTTCACTGATTTGAACAAGGCATGTCCCAAGGACGACTACCCCCTACCAAAGGTGGACCCGTTGATGGATGCCACTACCGGGTATCAACGCATGGACTTCCTAGACGCCAGATCAGGATATCATCAAATCCCTCTCCATCCCCCAGATCAAGAAAAGACGGCATTTATCACTCCGAGGGGGGTTTATTACTACAAAGTCATGCTATTTGGGCTGAAGAACGCTGGAGCTACGTACCAGAGGCTAATGAATCGAATGTTCAAAAGACAGATCAGCAACACCATGGAAGTCTATATCGGTGATATGTTAGTTAAAAGTAGAAGAAGTTGTGACCACCTAGTGGATTTGACCGATACCTTCTCCACCCTCAAGGAGTATGGGCTGAAGTTAAACGCGGCGAAGTGTGTTTTTGGAGTGGAGTCAAGTAAATTCCTCGGATATCTGGTGAGTCAGCGAGGAGTTGAAGCTAATCCAGATCAAAGTCAAGCGATCCTGGACATCCGAAGTCCCCGAACGGTCCGAGAAGTTCAGAAGCTCACAGGGATGTTGGCAGTACTTAATCGTTTTATCTTGCACTTCTCGAACAAATGTAAACCCTTCTTTGGGGCCATCAAGGGGGCCGGGAACGATACGTGGAGCCAGGAGTGTGAAGACGCCCTAATAGGAATCAAGGAATACCTCAGGGTTCTCCCGACCCTATCCGTCCCTACTCAAGAGAAAATGCTCTTTCTGTACTTATCCGTATCAGAATTTATAGTCAGTGGGGTACTCATTCGTGACCATGAGCACCACCAGAAGCCAGTATATTACGTGAATAAAGCGCTATTGGACGCGAAAACAAGATACCTACCCCTGGAGAAACTCGCTCTATCCTTGGTCATGACTGCAAGAAAACTAAGGCATTATTTTCAGGCACACCCAATTACTGTCCTTACCGATCAGCCCTTAAAGGCCATTTTGAGAAAGACGGATCTCTCTGGGAGGATTTCCAAGTGGGCAGTGGAATTGGGAGAATACGACATCCACTTCAAACCTCGAACTGCTATAAAGGGTCAGGTATTGGCAGACTTCATAGCAGAGTTTTTTGGGAGATCTCCCATCCCAGAAGGACCACCCACTCCTGGGATAACGTCCTTGGAGAATGATAAGGAACCGCCATGACTTTATGTGTAGACGGTTTCTCCAACAGTAAAGGGTCCGGAATTGGTATCTTGCTAGTCTCCCCGGATGGAGTGGTCGCCGAGCAGGCCGTCCAGCTAGGATTCAAAGCATCCAATAATGAAGCTGAATATAAGGCTCTCATCTCAGGGCTTTGGTTAGCCGAGGCAACGGGGGTTACAGACTTGGTCGTCCACTGTGATTCCATATTGGTAGTCAATCAGGTTAATAGAGGGTTTGAGATGAGGGACCCTAGGATGAAGGCTTATCATCACGAGGCGACAACTATGATCTGGAAGTTCGAAAAGATTGAGATCAAGCAAGTATCCCAAGATAAAAATGTGTATGCCGACGCCCTGGCTTGCCTAGCCTTGGCACTAGATTCCTCTCTACCGCGCAGGATCACCATAGAATACCTTTCCACTTCCAGTATAGACAAAGCTCCCGAGGCGATGGCCGTCCAGGAAGTACACAAACAGCTTAGCTGGATTGATCCTTTTCTCAGGTTCCTAGTGATAGGAGACCTCCCCGAGTGTTCGAAAGAAGCCAGGAAGATAAAGCTCAAAGCCTCGAGATTGTGGGTCTCCCCGGATCAGAAGCTGTACCGAAGGTCATTCTCGGGGCCTACCTACTATGCGTCCAGAAGGACAAGGTGGAAGACCTCCTCTATGAAATACACGAAGAAATTTGTGGTGGGCACTCTGGGGGACTATCCATGGCTCACCGCATCATGTCTCAGGGATATTGGTGGCCACGAATGCAGAGGGACTCGCGAGCGTATGTCCAAAAATGCGACCAATGTCAGAGGTTCACCCCGGCAATCAAACAGCCTACTGGGGATTTGCATCCATTAACCAGCCCTTGGCTATTCGCCCAGTGAGGGCTCGACTTGGTTGGACCCTTGCTTAAGGCTCTTGGGAACAAAAGGTTCCTAATTATAGCAACGGATTACTTCACTAAGTGGGTTGAGGCGGAGCCATTGACTCACATCCACGACATAGACGCTAAGAAGTTTGTTTAGGGAAACATAGTCGTTAGATTTGGGGTTCCCCGAGCGCTTGTATCAAATAACGGGACTCAATTCACTGGCGGACGTTTCAAATCCTTTTGCGAGCAACTTGGGATCCATAATTTCTATTCTACCCCTGCATACCCCCAAGCCAATGGGCAAGCAGAATCTTCCAACAAAACGATCATCAACGGGATCAAGAAGAAATTGAAAAAAGCTAAGAGAAAGTGAGAGGATGAACTGTTGAACATTCTGTGGGCATACAGGACCACCCCTCAGACCTTGATAGGGGAGACCCTTTACTCCCTGGCTTACGTGGTGGAGGCGGTCATACCTCTGGAAGTGGGACGCAAGCCTTCGACACATAGGGCAATAACCATCAACTTGGCCTGAATTTGGATATGGTAGAGNGACCCCTGGACTGACCCGACGAACCGATTGGTAGAGGACCTCCGGAAGGTGTTCTTAATAAATGGTGAAGAGGAGAGATACTTCCTAATTGGCTCCGCAATGCCTACGGCCGAACAGGAAGAGATGATTGACTTTTAAAGGCAAAATGCAGATGTGTTCGCTTGGAACACAATAGAAATGAAAGGGGTGGACCCTGAAGTAATCGCGCATAAGTAACATGTTGACCTGGCATGCAAACCAATAAAGCAGAGACCACAGCGCATGGCACTATAATACGCCCGGGCAGTGAACGAGGAAGTCGATAAACTCCTGGAGGCCAATACCATCCGGGAGGTGTAGTTCTCAGAATGGTTATCAAACAAGGTCTATGCAAAGAAGAAGGGGGAAATGGCGTGTCTGCGTAGACTTCACTGATTTGAACAAGGCATGTCCCAAGGACGACTACCCCCTACCAAAGGTGGACCAGTTGATGGATGCCACTACCGGGTATCAACGAATGGACTTCCTGGACACCAGATCAGGATATCATCAAATCCCTCTCCATCCCCCAGATCAAGAAAAGACGGCATTTATCACTCCGAGGGGGGTTTATTACTACAAAGTCATGCTATTTGGGCTGAAGAACGCTGGAGCTACGTACCAGAGGCTAATGAATCGAATGTTCAAATGACAGATCAGCAACACCATGGAAGTCTATATCGGTGATATGTTAGTTAAAAGTAGAAGAAGTTGTGACCACCTAGTGGATTTGACCGATACCTTCTCCACCCTCAAGGAGTATGGGCTGAAGTTAAACGCGGCGAAGTGTGTTTTTGGAGTGGAGTCAAGTAAATTCCTCGGATATCTGGTGAGTCAGCTAGGAGTTGAAGCTAATCCAGATCAAATTCAAGCGATCCTGGACATCCGAAGTCCCCGAACGGTCCGAGAAGTTCAGAAGCTCACAGGGATGTTGGTAGCACTTAATCGTTTTATCTTGCACTTCTCAAACAAATGTAAACCCTTCTTTGGGGCCATCAAGGGGGCCGGGAAGGATACGTAGAGCCAGGAGTGTGAAGACGCCCTAATAGGAATCAAGGAATACCTTAGGGTTCTCCCGACTCTATCCGTCCCTACTCAAGATAAAATGCTCTTCCTGTACTTATCCGTATCAGAATTTATAGTCAGTGGGGTACTCATTCGTGACCATGAGCACCACCAGAAGCCAGTATATTACGTGAGTAAAGCGCTATTGGACGCGGAAACAAGATACCTACCCCTGGAGAAACTCATTCTATCCTTGGTCATGACTGCAAGAAAACTAAGGCATTATTTTCAGGCACACCCAATTACTGTCCTTACCAATCAGCCCTTAAAGGCCATTTTGAGAAAGACGGATCTCTCTGGGAGGATTTCCAAGTGGGCAGTGGAATTGGGAGAACACGACATCCACTTCAAACCTCGAACTACTATAAAGGGTCAGGTATTGGCAGACTTCATAGTAGAGTTTTTCAGGAGATCTCCCATCCTGGAAGGACCACCCACTCCTGGGATAACGTCCTTGGAGAATGATAAGGAACCGCCATGACTTTATGTGTAGACGGTTCCTCCAACAGTAAAGGGTCCGGAATTGGTATCTTGCTAGTCTCCCCGGATGGAGTGGTCGCCGAGCAGGCCGTCCAGCTAGGATTCAAAGCATCCAATAATGAAGCTGAATATAAGGCTCTCATCTCAGGGCTTTGGTTAGCCGAGGCAACGGGGGTTACAGACTTGGTCGTCCACTGTGATTCCATGTTGGTAGTCAATCAGGTTAATAGAGGGTTTGAGATGAGGGACCCTAGGATGAAGGCTTATCATCACGAGGCGACAACTATGATCCGGAAGTTCGAAAAGATTGAGATCAAGCAAGTATCCCGAGATAAAAATGCGTATGCCGACGCCCTGGCTTGCCTAGCCTTGGCACTAGATTCCTCTCTACCGCACAGGATCACCATAGAATACCTTTCCACTTCCAGTATAGACAAAGCTCCCGAGGCGATGGCCGTCCAGGAAGTACACAAATAGCTTAGCTGGATTGATCCTTTTCTCAGGTTCCTAGTGACAGGGGACCTCCCCGAGTGTTCGAAAGAAGCCAGGAAGATAAAGCTCAAAGCCTCGAGATTGTGGGTCTCCCCGGATCAGAAGCTGTACCGAAGGTCATTCTCGGGGCCTACCTACTATGCGTCCAGAAGGACAAGGTGGAAGACCTCCTCTATGAAATACACGAAGAAATTTGTGGTGGGCACTCTGGGGGACTATCCATGGCTCACCGCATCATGTCTCAGGGATATTGGTGGCCACGAATGCAGAGGGACTCGCGAGCGTATGTCCAAAAATGCGACCAATGTCAGAGGTTCACCCCGGCAATCAAACAGCCTACTGGGGATTTGCATCCATTAACCAGCCCTTGGCTATTCGCCCAGTGAGGGCTCGACTTGGTTGGACCCTTGCTTAAGGCTCTTGGGAACAAAAGGTTCCTAATTATAGCAACGGATTACTTCACTAAGTGGGTTGAGGCGGAGCCATTGACTCACATCCACGACATAGACGCTAAGAAGTTTGTTTAGGGAAACATAGTCGTTAGATTTGGGGTTCCCCGAGCGCTTGTATCAAATAACGGGACTCAATTCACTGGCGGACGTTTCAAATCCTTTTGCGAGCAACTTGGGATCCATAATTTCTATTCTACCCCTGCATACCCCCAAGCCAATGGGCAAGCAGAATCTTCCAACAAAACGATCATCAACGGGATCAAGAAGAAATTGAAAAAAGCTAAGAGAAAGTGAGAGGATGAACTGTTGAACATTCTGTGGGCATACAGGACCACCCCTCAGACCTTGATAGGGGAGACCCTTTACTCCCTGGCTTACGTGGTGGAGGCGGTCATACCTCTGGAAGTGGGACGCAAGCCTTCGACACATAGGGCAATAACCATCAACTTGGCCTGAATTTGGATATGGTAGAGGAAAGAAGGGAAATAGCTGCCTTGAGAGTGGCCAAATATCAGAAAAAGATTTTCAGACTTCACAACAAAAGAGTCAAGACTCGAGAATTTCAAGTCCACGAGCTGGTTCTTAGAAGGGTGATGGCCAATACTTGAGACCCAGCGGATGGAAAAATGGGACCTAACTGGGAAAAACCTTACAAAGTGGTGTCAGTAGGAGGCTCTGGATCATATAGATTAGAAGATATGAGAGGAAAACCTGTAATACGACCTTGGAATGTGATAAATCTGAAGAAGTACTATTTTTGAGTATTATCTCCCTTGGCACTTATTAATTGCTATGTCATAAGGGCAAAGCCTTGGAGGTNAAGGTCTATGCAAAGAAGAGGGGGGAAATGGCGTGTCTGCGTAGACTTCACTGATTTGAACAAGGCATGTCCCAAGGACGACTACCCCCTACCAAAGGTGGACCCGTTGATGGATGCCACTACCGGGTATCAACGCATGGACTTCCTAGACGCCAGATCAGGATATCATCAAATCCCTCTCCATCCCCCAGATCAAGAAAAGACGGCATTTATCACTCCGAGGGGGGTTTATTACTACAAAGTCATGCTATTTGGGCTGAAGAACGCTGGAGCTACGTACCAGAGGCTAATGAATCGAATGTTCAAATGACAGATCAGCAACACCATGGAAGTCTATATCGGTGATATGTTAGTTAAAAGTAGAAGAAGTTGTGACCACCTAGTGGATTTGACCGATACCTTCTCCACCCTCAAGGAGTATGGGCTGAAGTTAAACGCGGCGAAGTGTGTTTTTGGAGTGGAGTCAAGTAAATTCCTCGGATATCTGGTGAGTCAGCTAGGAGTTGAAGCTAATCCAGATCAAATTCAAGCGATCCTGGACATCCGAAGTCCCCGAACGGTCCGAGAAGTTCAGAAGCTCACAGGGATGTTGGTAGCACTTAATCGTTTTATCTTGCACTTCTCAAACAAATGTAAACCCTTCTTTGGGGCCATCAAGGGGGCCGGGAAGGATACGTAGAGCCAGGAGTGTGAAGACGCCCTAATAGGAATCAAGGAATACCTTAGGGTTCTCCCGACTCTATCCGTCCCTACTCAAGATAAAATGCTCTTCCTGTACTTATCCGTATCAGAATTTATAGTCAGTGGGGTACTCATTCGTGACCATGAGCACCACCAGAAGCCAGTATATTACGTGAATAAAGCGCTATTGGACGCGAAAACAAGATACCTACCCCTGGAGAAACTCATTCTATCCTTGGTCATGACTGCAAGAAAACTAAGGCATTATTTTCAGGCACACCCAATTACTGTCCTTACCAATCAGCCCTTAAAGGCCATTTTGAGAAAGACGGATCTCTCTGGGAGGATTTCCAAGTGGGCAGTGGAATTGGGAGAACACGACATCCACTTCAAACCTCGAACTACTATAAAGGGTCAGGTATTGGCAGACTTCATAGTAGAGTTTTTCGGGAGATCTCCCATCCTGGAAGGACCACCCACTCCTGGGATAACGTCCTTGGAGAATGATAAGGAACCGCCATGACTTTATGTGTAGACGGTTCCTCCAACAGTAAAGGGTCCGGAATTGGTATCTTGCTAGTCTCCCCGGATGGAGTGGTCGCCGAGCAGGCCGTCCAGCTAGGATTCAAAGCATCCAATAATGAAGCTGAATATAAGGCTCTCATCTCAGGGCTTTGGTTAGCCGAGGCAACGGGGGTTACAGACTTGGTCGTCCACTGTGATTCCATGTTGGTAGTCAATCAGGTTAATAGAGGGTTTGAGATGAGGGACCCTAGGATGAAGGCTTATCATCACGAGGCGACAACTATGATCCGGAAGTTCGAAAAGATTGAGATCAAGCAAGTATCCCGAGATAAAAATGCGTATGCCGACGCCCTGGCTTGCCTAGCCTTGGCACTAGATTCCTCTCTACCGCACAGGATCACCATAGAATACCTTTCCACTTCCAGTATAGACAAAGCTCCCGAGGCGATGGCCGTCCAGGAAGTACACAAATAGCTTAGCTGGATTGATCCTTTTCTCAGGTTCCTAGTGACAGGGGACCTCCCCGAGTGTTCGAAAGAAGCCAGGAAGATAAAGCTCAAAGCCTCGAGATTGTGGGTCTCCCCGGATCAGAAGCTGTACCGAAGGTCATTCTCGGGGCCTACCTACTATGCGTCCAGAAGGACAAGGTGGAAGACCTCCTCTATGAAATACACGAAGAAATTTGTGGTGGGCACTCTGGGGGACTATCCATGGCTCACCGCATCATGTCTCAGGGATATTGGTGGCCACGAATGCAGAGGGACTCGCGAGCGTATGTCCAAAAATGCGACCAATGTCAGAGGTTCACCCCGGCAATCAAACAGCCTACTGGGGATTTGCATCCATTAACCAGCCCTTGGCTATTCGCCCAGTGAGGGCTCGACTTGGTTGGACCCTTGCTTAAGGCTCTTGGGAACAAAAGGTTCCTAATTATAGCAACGGATTACTTCACTAAGTGGGTTGAGGCGGAGCCATTGACTCACATCCACGACATAGACGCTAAGAAGTTTGTTTAGGGAAACATAGTCGTTAGATTTGGGGTTCCCCGAGCGCTTGTATCAAATAACGGGACTCAATTCACTGGCGGACGTTTCAAATCCTTTTGCGAGCAACTTGGGATCCATAATTTCTATTCTACCCCTGCATACCCCCAAGCCAATGGGCAAGCAGAATCTTCCAACAAAACGATCATCAACGGGATCAAGAAGAAATTGAAAAAAGCTAAGAGAAAGTGAGAGGATGAACTGTTGAACATTCTGTGGGCATACAGGACCACCCCTCAGACCTTGATAGGGGAGACCCTTTACTCCCTGGCTTACGTGGTGGAGGCGGTCATACCTCTGGAAGTGGGACGCAAGCCTTCGACACATAGGGCAATAACCATCAACTTGGCCTGAATTTGGATATGGTAGAGGAAAGAAGGGAAATAGCTGCCTTGAGAGTGGCCAAATATCAGAAAAAGATTTTCAGACTTCACAACAAAAGAGTCAAGACTCGAGAATTTCAAGTCCACGAGCTGGTTCTTAGAAGGGTGATGGCCAATACTTGAGACCCAGCGGATGGAAAAATGGGACCTAACTGTGAATAACCTTACAAAGTGGTGTCAGTAGGAGGCTCTGGATCATATAGATTAGAAGATATGAGAGGAAAACCTGTAATACGACCTTGGAATGTGATAAATCTGAAGAAGTACTATTTTTGAGTATTATCTCCCTTGGCACTTATTAATTGTTATGTCATAAGGGCAAAGCCTTGGAGGCAGAGTTCAAGGACTCCTGCCTCTGAAGGAAAATCAGGAGCAAGCCTCCTGAAAGGGCAAGGCCCTGGAGGTAGAGTTCAAGAACTCCTACCTCTAAAGAAAAATCAGGAGCAAGCCTCCTAAAAAGGCAAGGCCTTGGAGGCAGTCCAAGGACTCTTGCCTCCACAGAGAACTCGAAAGCAAGCTTGCTGTAACAAATGTCAAGGAACAAACCCATGGGGAGGACATTACCCTGCGGGGGCATACAACCCTTAGAAATGATGAAGCTGAANCGAAGTGTGTTTTTGGAGTGGAGTCAAGTAAATTCCTCGGATATCTGGTGAGTCAGCGAGGAGTTGAAGCTAATCCAGATCAAAGTCAAGCGATCCTGGACATCCGAAGTCCCCGAACGGTCCGAGAAGTTCAGAAGCTCACAGGGATGTTGGCAGTACTTAATCGTTTTATCTTGCACTTCTCGAACAAATGTAAACCCTTCTTTGGGGCCATCAAGGGGGCCGGGAACGATACGTGGAGCCAGGAGTGTGAAGACGCCCTAATAGGAATCAAGGAATACCTCAGGGTTCTCCCGACCCTATCCGTCCCTACTCAAGAGAAAATGCTCTTTCTGTACTTATCCGTATCAGAATTTATAGTCAGTGGGGTACTCATTCGTGACCATGAGCACCACCAGAAGCCAGTATATTACGTGAATAAAGCGCTATTGGACGCGAAAACAAGATACCTACCCCTGGAGAAACTCGCNGGCAACAGTTCAAAAAGAAGGAAGAATTTTCATCTAGCCCCGAGCATCTCCAACACATCGTTGCAAGGAGAATCAACACTAAAGGGATAAGCAGCTTCTGGGGCAGACGAAGCTAGGGCAGAATCAGCAACAGGCGGGATCTGAGGAATGTTGGACTCGAGGGCAGAATGGGCTGACTCCGGCAGGGCTTCATCAGATGAGNCTCTATCCTTGGTCATGACTGCAAGAAAACTAAGGCATTATTTTCAGGCACACCCAATTACTGTCCTTACCGATCAGCCCTTAAAGGCCATTTTGAGAAAGACGGATCTCTCTGGGAGGATTTCCAAGTGGGCAGTGGAATTGGGAGAATACGACATCCACTTCAAACCTCGAACTGCTATAAAGGGTCAGGTATTGGCAGACTTCATAGCAGAGTTTTTTGGGAGATCTCCCATCCCAGAAGGACCACCCACTCCTGGGATAACGTCCTTGGAGAATGATAAGGAACCGCCATGACTTTATGTGTAGACGGTTTCTCCAACAGTAAAGGGTCCGGAATTGGTATCTTGCTAGTCTCCCCGGATGGAGTGGTCGCCGAGCAGGCCGTCCAGCTAGGATTCAAAGCATCCAATAATGAAGCTGAATATAAGGCTCTCATCTCAGGGCTTTGGTTAGCCGAGGCAACGGGGGTTACAGACTTGGTCGTCCACTGTGATTCCATATTGGTAGTCAATCAGGTTAATAGAGGGTTTGAGATGAGGGACCCTAGGATGAAGGCTTATCATCACGAGGCGACAACTATGATCTGGAAGTTCGAAAAGATTGAGATCAAGCAAGTATCCCAAGATAAAAATGTGTATGCCGACGCCCTGGCTTGCCTAGCCTTGGCACTAGATTCCTCTCTACCGCGCAGGATCACCATAGAATACCTTTCCACTTCCAGTATAGACAAAGCTCCCGAGGCGATGGCCGTCCAGGAAGTACACAAACAGCTTAGCTGGATTGATCCTTTTCTCAGGTTCCTAGTGATAGGAGACCTCCCCGAGTGTTCGAAAGAAGCCAGGAAGATAAAGCTCAAAGCCTCGAGATTGTGGGTCTCCCCGGATCAGAAGCTGTACCGAAGGTCATTCTCGGGGCCTACCTACTATGCGTCCAGAAGGACAAGGTGGAAGACCTCCTCTATGAAATACACGAAGAAATTTGTGGTGGGCACTCTGGGGGACTATCCATGGCTCACCGCATCATGTCTCAGGGATATTGGTGGCCACGAATGCAGAGGGACTCGCGAGCGTATGTCCAAAAATGCGACCAATGTCAGAGGTTCACCCCGGCAATCAAACAGCCTACTGGGGATTTGCATCCATTAACCAGCCCTTGGCTATTCGCCCAGTGAGGGCTCGACTTGGTTGGACCCTTGCTTAAGGCTCTTGGGAACAAAAGGTTCCTAATTATAGCAACGGATTACTTCACTAAGTGGGTTGAGGCGGAGCCATTGACTCACATCCACGACATAGACGCTAAGAAGTTTGTTTAGGGAAACATAGTCGTTAGATTTGGGGTTCCCCGAGCGCTTGTATCAAATAACGGGACTCAATTCACTGGCGGACGTTTCAAATCCTTTTGCGAGCAACTTGGGATCCATAATTTCTATTCTACCCCTGCATACCCCCAAGCCAATGGGCAAGCAGAATCTTCCAACAAAACGATCATCAACGGGATCAAGAAGAAATTGAAAAAAGCTAAGAGAAAGTGAGAGGATGAACTGTTGAACATTCTGTGGGCATACAGGACCACCCCTCAGACCTTGATAGGGGAGACCCTTTACTCCCTGGCTTACGTGGTGGAGGCGGTCATACCTCTGGAAGTGGGACGCAAGCCTTCGACACATGGGGCAATAACCATCAACTTGGCCTGAATTTGGATATGGTAGAGGAAAGAAGGGAAATAGCTGCCTTGAGAGTGGCCAAATATCAGAAAAAGATTTTCAGACTTCACAACAAAAGAGTCAAGACTCGAGAATTTCAAGTCCACGAGCTGGTTCTTAGAAGGGTGATGGCCAATACTTGAGACCCAGCGGATGGAAAAATGGGACCTAACTGTGAATAACCTTACAAAGTGGTGTCAGTAGGAGGCTCTGGATCATATAGATTAGAAGATATGAGAGGAAAACCTGTAATACGACCTTGGAATGTGATAAATCTGAAGAAGTACTATTTTTGAGTATTATCTCCCTTGGCACTTATTAATTGCTATGTCATAAGGGCAAAGCCTTGGAGGTAGAGTTCAAGGACTCCTGCCTCTGAAGGAAAATCAGGAGCAAGCCTCCTGAAAGGGCAAGGCCCTGGAGGTAGAGTTCAAGAACTCCTACCTCTAAAGAGAAATCAGGAGCAAGCCTCCTAAAAAGGCAAGGCCTTGGAGGCAGTCCAAGGACTCTTGCCTCCACAGAGAACTCGAAAGCAAGCTTGCTGTAACAAATGTCAAGGAACAAACCCATGGGGAGGACATTACCCTGCGGGGGCATACAACCCTTAGAAATGATGAAGCTGAACCAATCGGGCGGATCAGCTAAATTGCTCCCCAAGTGTCAGAGCTATGAAGATATTTTGTTACCAATAGTTACTACAGAATCAATGTAAAAAAAAAATGGTGACAATAAATAATGCAAGTGCTCAATAATGAAAAGAGAGTCATTCCTTCCAAAAGCGGGGCTTTGCGTCCCTGAGAGCTACAAGAACAGAGGAAAAATGCATATTCAAATTCAAATGTACATTTCAAAAGGCAGGGAGACAACAGTTCAAAAAGAAGGAAGAATTTTCATCTAGCCCCGAGCATCTCCAACACATCGTTGCAAGGAGAATCAACACTAAAGGGATAAGCAGCTTCTGGGGCAGACGAAGCTAGGGCAGAATCAGCAACAGGCGGGATCTGAGGAATGTTGGACTCGAGGGCAGAATGGGCTGACTCCGGCAGGGCTTCATCAGATGAGGCGAGAATTACCACCTCAGGTGGGTCTGCCAAAACTTGCATCGGCATTGGGATCACGCCCTCAGTAGCAATCTCGGCCTCGGCCTANCGAGGGCAGAATGGGCTGACTCCGGCAGGGCTTCATCAGATGAGGCGAGAATTACCACCTCAAGTGGGTCTGCCAAAACTTGCATCGGCATTGGGACCACGCCCTCAGTAGCAATCTCGGCCTTGGCCTGCACCATCTTTGTTAATGGCACGTAGCTATGCATCAGGAAAAGTGGAGAGTTTGGAAGAACACCGGCGGCTCAGAGCGCCTCATCCAAACCCTTTTTGAAAAACTCTTTGTTGTTCTCCTCAAGGGTGGGTAGTACGTCATCGACAAACTCCTCTCGGATTTGTTCCTCTGACTTCCTGTTCTCCGCTTCTGCCCTGACCCTGTCAAGCTCTTGGGTCAGGGCCAGGCAGTTCTCCTCCGACCCGATGGCCCTTACCTCGGCCGCAGAGAGTCATTGTGTTTGCTCCGTAATCCTCCTCTCAGCGTCAGCCAAAGCGACACTTAGCTTTTCAACGCCAACCTTCACCGATTCACTTTCCTTGAGCAGTTGCTCAATCTGAGCGGCCTGACCTGCGAGGGTGGAGTCTCTGGCAGCCACGTCTTCCTTAGCGGTGGCCAAGGTTCCTTCAACCTCTTCCTTTTGCTCTTGGGTCCGTTGAAGGTCCATCCTGGCTGCATGGAATCGCGTAGCGATTATGAAAATTTGTTGAGTGGCCTGCGAGGGAAAGAACTTGGTCGATTTGTGGGTGATACAGTAAGGAAAGACTAAACCAAAGATTAAATTACCACCAAAGAGTTCTAAATGATGGAACGGAACAACGTGTTCATTGTCCGCCCCCTGTGTGCCTCCATGTCGGCCTCGAAGTGGAGCATCTCGCTCACCGCATTGGCGACATGAGGGTCCTACAGAATGGAATCATTGACCCTGATCACCCGGTTCATGTGATCAGTAGCCCGAGGGTTCCATTCTGCAGATTCCACCGTCTGCAATAGGGGAGGTGGAGTTTGTCTCTGCTGCTACTGCTGTCTTTGTTGTTGTTGTTGCTGCTGGGGGTGGAGGGGGCAACCCACGGCCCCTCTCGCTTTGCTGTTGAGTGGAGGGGGCCCTGGACTCCCTAGCAAGGCCGTTGTGCCTTAGCTTGGTTCTTCTCTCCTCTTCAACTTGAGGATCTCAGTCCCGTACCTGACCCCGACCAGCGGCCCTCGAAAGTGAGGGGTTGGCGTTGGTCCCTGTTGATGAGGCACTGTTGGTTGACCCCCGTCCTCTCCTTGTGGCAAGGGCCTGCCTTTGCCTCAGGAAACCCAAGTCTATGCAGGGCGTATGTGACATGGCTACCTCAAAGGAATAATAATATATGATACGATCCGTTAACAGGAATAATAAATGAATTAGATTAGTGTCAAACACAAAGAATACCAAATTAATACGATTAACACGTTTAAGTAATATTATAAAAATAAAATGCTAATTTTTTATTATATTTTATCAATAGTGACTTAATTCTTATACCCAAAAAAAATACTCATTTTTATTATTACATTTATTAATTTAATTTTTTCTTTATAAAAAATATACGATACCAATGGGTCTTTGATTAAATGGTACTATTTACCTTAAATCTTTAAATTAAGTCCTTAAATTAGGTCCAAATAACATTTTTCAAAGTCAAAACTCAAATGCATATCATTCCTAGATGAGTGTGAGATGAATAAGTTCCACTAAAAAAAATTGATGGGAGCTATTTATCTAAATGATGATATACATTTAAGTTACAATTTTTTGGGTCTCATTTGAATTTTATAACATTACTCAAAATTTTTTATTTACAAATTATATGGATCAACACGAAACGAGGCGGTTGCTAGGCTGTTGTGAGAATTGCTTTTGACCAAAGTCAAAAGTATTGCCCAAGTGGTGTGATGTCAATTAACTACTACAACGTCATATCGCAGATTCTTAAAGGCAAGCCCCCTAAAACCAACTTGATTAATATTTCAGTATCTAAAAGTAACAGCAGACAAAACTGATATCTATTTGGGGTCCAAAAATTAAGCAATTCACACAAGGGAGTAGAGCATGATCTGCAGACAACCCTGTTTAAGTGTCATCTTCAAAGATTAGAGAACGCTTGCATAATTTTAAATAAACACCCAATCATAAGGCTTAAGAGTTAAAAACATAGAACATACTTAAAATCCCTCGAGCAGACGAAATGGTCAGTGTGTTGATGTTAACTATCCAATGGGCTTACCAGATGCCAAGCAAATTCTCTCCTTAATTGTGGTTAGCTTGTGTTGGTGCTCCACTCCACCAAAAAAGAATGCAGCAAAGTTTTCAGCTAGTGGTGTTCAGCTCAAGTTAAACTAGTCTACATCCACTGCAATATTCTCATGACCATCCCCTTGTGTCCTCCTTATTGGGAGTTGTTGTGTTGCTCCCCAAACCCTTAGAGAGTGTTTCGCAAATATTCCTCCCCTCTATCATACCTTTCGACTCCCTTTTTCCTACCCCACCATGTCTGCCTCTTCTGAAGCCACCCCCTTCCTCTATTTCCCTTATGAGGGATAGGACTGTTGAGGACACCTTGGATTTAGGCAAGGTAGATGAGGAAATTGACAAATTTTCCGGGGTTGATTCTGCTAAAGCAGAGGAAAACACCAAGGAAACTCCTCTATCTGCCCCCCTGCGCCCAAAGATTCTAGTAAGGGCAAGACTAAGGTGAGCAAAGTTGGTGTCTCAAGCAGTGCCGAGGGTACAGGGGCTGCCTTTAGAGCTGCTGAGCTCGCAGGCCCTAATAAGGTCACCCCACCTCTAATGATGGTCCTTTGTGCTCGCTACGGTTCTCCCCCAGGAGTTCAGTTCTGGTGCCCAAATAAGTTTACCCCATATGTCTCCCACGTCCATAAGAAGGTTTGTTTCTTTATTGTAGCCTTTGAGAATGGTTTGCGCTTTCCCTTACACCCTTTTGTCAAAAGTGTCCTTCAACATTTCAACGTCTGTCCTGCTCAGCTGTTTCCCAACTTCTGAGGTGTCCTGGTGGGCCTCCTTGTTTTCTTCAAGCTATACTAGCTTGGTGTTCCCACTGTCTCTTTACTAATGGAACTTTTCAATGTTAAGTATACCCCCACTGATGGTTTTTTATATGTTTCTAAACGGGTAAAGGTTAAACAGATTATTTTTGACCTCCCGAGCTCCCACAAGAGCTGGAGAAAACTTTTTTTCTTTGTGTGGGGAGAACACTGGGAATACAACCTGACTAATAAGACAGATACTCTCCCCATTCCTAGAGCCTGGTCTGCCCCCGATAACTTAGGTAAGTCCTTGCTCAAACTATCCAAACTCGGATTTGGAGAGCCCACCTGATCTTGTCCTGCCTTATTTTGTTTTTTAGGTATTCGTCTTGAGCTCAGCACTGAGGACGAACAGGTGCTGCTAAGGTTGGAGAAGTGTAAACCAGAAAAATATTCTGAACTCATCAAGCCTTGGGTTTTAGTAAGGGAAGGGTTCAGTCTTCTAGAGGTAATAGTAGAGGCCCCCACCCCACTCTCCATTGTCAGGGCTGAGGAGGTAGTAGGTGAAGTTCCTTCACCCTTGCCTCTCTCTCTTATTTTTTGTAAAACTTGCCTCCCTTTTCCTTCCTTCTCATGTTGGTTCTTTCTTGAGTTTCCAGGCTCTTCTTTGATGGAGCCAACCACAAAGGATCGAAATGTCAAGCTATCTTTGATGAGAAATAACCGGAGTGGAGGCAAACGCAAGGCTGAGGCCGAATCAGGGAGTGACTTAGCCTCCAAAGTTCCAAGACTAGAGGTGACCCCTGCTTCACCTCAAGCGACCCCGACATGGCCCCCAACCTCCTCGAACTCCCCAAAGGCTGTGCAAACCTCTCTCTCCCGGGAGACCAAGCTGCCCCCTTCTAGTGGGGTCCCTAAACAAGGTCTGACCCCAACTTCTCCCTCTTCAGCAGAGGTTAAGAGAGCCATGGAGATGGTTTCTCGCATTCTGCCAGGAACTATTCCCCCTTGTTCCTCTGAGGAACCATCTCTGAAACATTCAAAGATCTGCAAAAGTGAGAAAGGGGGGAGTGCCAAGGAAAGCTCGAGCTCTTTGATTGATAACGTAAAGCTAGCTGCTGAGGCCATTGCTTCCATCCTCCCCGAGTCTGACATTCAACGGGCTTCCATTATGCCACTTGGGAGTTCCATTTTTACTACCCTATTTGCCGCTACTTCCATAAGTTCTGTTGTATATATACGTATATGTTTCTTTTTTATTTGATCGTTCTGATCTGAGCTTCTCCTAGGTTGGGTTTGCTCTTAGATGGTCATCCATATTAGCAGACTACTGAAAAGGATCCAAGCTATGAAGGGTTCTGCTCAGGCCTCCAGAGCTTTTGAGCTTAAGGTCGCAAAGTTGTCCTTTGAAAACAACGACCTCAAAGCTTAGATCTAGGATTTGCAGGAGCAGATGGAGAAGCAGACTTCCCTAAACAGGGACTTAGAAGCCAAGAAGGAGAGGATTGAGGGTGAAGGCAGGAGTTATAAGGAAGAGGCCAAAAAAATTGAGGAACTCAAAAAAATCTCTAGGGAGCTCAGGCAAAAAATAGATGAATGACTCNGAAAACAACGACCTCAAAGCTTAGATCTAGGATTTGCAGGAGCAGATGGAGAAGCAGGCTTTCCTAAACAGGGACTTAGAAGCCAAGAAGGAGAGGATTGAGGGTGAAGGCAGGAGTTATAAGGAAGAGGCCAAAAAAACTGAGGAACTCAAAAAAATCTCTAGGGAGCTCAAGCAAAAAATAGATGAATGACTTAAAGTCAGTCAGGAGTCCCTTGAGGCTTTGAGCTCTTACCAAAATATGAAGAGTGAATATGACCTCCTAGCTGAGAGAAATGACACTCTTCAAGAAGAGCTCGAGATGGAGAGGGCAAAAGGTAAGGAAAAAGACAGTCTAATTGCCAAGCTAGCTGATGATGTTACTACTCAGTGGGCTTCCGGGTGGCTCGTCTTTTAAGATAGAGTTGAGGAGCTCTACCCTGGACAAGATTTTAATTTTGATCCCCCCACTGAGGAGAGGGCTGAGGCGGTCGATCCTGAGATTAACACCACGCCTCCTCTTATTTTTTAGGCTGCCCCTTTCTCTGTCGACCTCGTCTCCCAAGCTCTGGCCTTGGACTCACCATCCACAGAGGTCGATGTCCCTACCACAGAAACTCTTGGGATTCCTCTTCCCCTGCCTTCCTTAGAGCTTACAAAAACTCCGACTTCCAAGCTCCCAACCCCTTCACTCTTAGAGCCTTCAATGGAGGGTTTGCCAACTATTTCCTCTGCTAAACTTCCAGGCTCCCTTCCTGCTTCTGCTGCTGAGACTTCTCTTATTGAACTGTAGAGTCCTTCAACTAATCTCCCATCAGGAACTTAGGGCTCTTAAAATGAGAAAAATTTGTAACTCTGAAATGTAACTCTTTTCTGTTTTGAAAAGCACAATTGATTCACAGCTTCTATTCTCTGCATTATATTTGTACTCATTAACTTTTGCCTTTGAGTTGTGCTATTTTACTTTATATCCTTTCCTTGCCCCTCCTTTTGCTTTGAGGAGAAATGAGTTCTGCTGAAAGCAAATCTGTTGAAACTGCAAGTCTACTGGCTCACTGAGCTCCTTTCAGAGGAACGAAACTGAGGTCTGACCTTAGGAGATTGTTATACTTGTGTTTGGTGGATTTGGCGAAGTAGGGAGTTGCCTTGAAAGGTCCATGCAGTCATACGAGCTGAGCTTAGCTCTTAAATATCTTAAAGTAGTGAGTTGTCTTGGAAGGTTCATGCAACCATACGAGCTAGACTTAGCTCATAAATATCTGAAAGTAGTGAGCTGCCTTGTAAGGTCCATACAGTCATACGAGCTAAACTTAGCTCATAAATATCTGAAGGTAGTGAGCAGCCTTGAAAGATTTACCAGGACTGTCAAGTTCTATTACGAGCTCGAAGTTAATCTCCCAAGTTATACTACAGCTTATTATACTCGACTTCTGCTGGACAATCGAGGGCTATTAATGCTTGAGATGGATGAGGAGTATCAAGGAAATATTGAGACTACAGGGTCTAAGCTCGTATATATGTTGATCTTCTGCGAACATCCAATCGAGACTCTTCCCCCATTTTTTTTTTTACGCACTTCCCCAACTGCCTTTCAAAAGTGTAACCACCTTCTTTAATTGGAAAACCCAAAGATCCGCCGGCCTTGGTTCTTGTGTATGTTTTTGGTTGCATTAAAGCTTGGTGTCCCTATGGTTTTGCTATATCTTCTTGGTTCCTTCCTGTTTTCAGAGCCTCTTTTTTATTCTCGAAGTTTTACCATTCTTCTACTTCTGTTTTTTCTTTACCTTATCTGAATTTTTTGATGGCTACCCCCATCTCGCCCCTGTTCGGTGAATGGAGATCCTTTGGATTTGAGTGGGATTGGCAAACCCACTACTTAGTTCCTTCGTCAATATCACCCTCAGATTTAGATGGGATAAAGAATAAGTCCTTCCTTGACGTGGAACTGACTCTTCGAGCCCCCTCTTCTGATGAGCCTTGCAATTATCTTCCTCAAGGGGAGACTTGTTTCTTTGAGGGGGATTTGGACATGGGGCTGTGTCTACCCATTCACCCCGCCGTTGGTTATATCTTGGTTCACTGCGGTTTGTGTCCTTCTCGTCTCTCTCCCAAGGGATGGGCCACTATGATCAGTTTCTTTCTGTTTTGGCACTTGCAGGGCAATGGCAAGTTTCCTACTGTAGGAGAATTCTTTTACATTTTTGACCTTGAAAAGGATGAGGTCCCATGCTTTGTCTATTTTCGATGGAGGCACTTCAAGCTGCGGCATCTGGTGTTTGACCTTCCTTCTCCTCCTGAGGGATGGGCTCATCGCTTCTTTTATATTTCTGGGGACTCTTGGAGGTCCATAGAGCTGCATTACAGAGAGTGCAGAGTTCCTAGATCCTGGAGGAGCTACTCTTATCCAAGTAAGTATCTTANCCTTCCTTCTCCTCCTGAGGGATGGGCTCATCGCTTCTTTTATATTTCTGGGGACTCTTGGAGGTCCATAAAGCTGCATTACAGAGAGTGCAGAGTTCCTAGATCCTGGAGGAGCTACTCTTATCCAAGTAAGTATCTTGGCAGCCTATACTTGTTCAGGTTTCCTGATGTTGTTTCCTAATCGTAGGATTTGATTTGGTTGGTAGGTCCTCATGAATTGGATTTATTAGAGGAAATAAAAATCAATCAAATGATTGAAGTTGAGCCTGTGCCTTACTCTGAGCTGATGACACCGGACAATCTGTTTCTGTTCAGCGCTGCAGGTGCTACTGTGGACTTTGTTTCTTACCCAGATTCTGTTGATTCCTATTCTTCTGAATTTGATGAGGACAAGGATGTTGGTACATCATCTAGGAAATTNGATTTGGTTGGTAGGTCCTCATGAATTGGATTTATTAGAGGAAATAAAAATCAATCAGATGATTGAAGTTGAGCCTATGCCTTACTCTGAGCTGATGACACCGGACAACCTGTTTCTATTCAGCGCTGCAGGTGCTACTGTGGACTTTGTTTCTTACCCAGATTCTATTGATTTATATTCTTCTGAATTTGATGAGGACAAGGATGTTGATACATCCTCTAGGAAACACAAGAGGAGTGGCAATGCCAGTGACTCTTCATCTTCATTTGGATCTTCACTGGCCACAATTCTGTTCTCCTCATCCGAGCAGAAACTTATAAATCTTCTGACAAAGGCCCAGAAGGAGAGGGATGAGCTAAAAGAAGAAAACACCTGCCTAAATGAGGAAGTTGTTGAGCTCTAGAGACGCCTCAAGGGCGATTAAGAACTGAGAATGTCTCTTGTAATCTTTTTGTTTCCTTTATTGTATTGCCACTGGATATGTGAGCCTTTGTTCTTATTTGACGGTCACTGACTCTTCTGTCGATTCCTAGGCTTGTGATTTTGCTTTGAATTTTGTCATATACTTCTATTCTCGAGCTACTGGGCTTGTTTCAGTGAACTGGGAAGTTCTCTCTATTAACTGAAGAGTTCATCGCGAGCTATTGAGCTCTGTTTATGAACTGAAAGGTTCATCGCGAGCTATAGAGCTCTTTTTATGAACTGAAGAGTTCATCACGAGCTATGGAGCTCTTTTTATGAATTGAAGAGTTTATCACGAGCTATAGAGCTTCTTTTTATGNTTGAGCTCTAGAGACGCCTCAAGGGCGATTAAGAACTGAGAATGTCTCTTGTAATCTTTTTGTTTCCTTTATTGTATTGCCACTGGATATGTGAGCCTTTGTTCTTATTTGACGGTCACTGACTCTTCTGTCGATTCCTAGGCTTGTGATTTTGCTTTGAATTTTGTCATATACTTCTATTCTCGAGCTACTGGGCTTGTTTCAGTGAACTGGGAATTTCTCTCTATTAACTGAAGAGTTCATCGCGAGCTATTGAGCTCTGTTTATGAACTGAAAGGTTCATCGCGAGCTATAGAGCTCTTTTTATGAACTGAAGAGTTCATCACGAGCTATGGAGCTCTTTTTATGAATTGAAGAGTTTATCACGAGCTATAGAGCTTCTTTTTATGAACTGAAGAGTTCATCGCGAGCTATAGAGCTCTTTTTATGAACTGAAGAGTTCATCGCGAGCTATAGAGCTCTTTTTATGAAATCTCCTAGGTATGAATCTAAGACTTACGATTTTATTGAGAATGATCAAATTACAAAATTGACTCACTGAAAAAAAAATTTGAGGTATTCTGCATTCCAGGAATGAGGGAGAACTTTCCCTTTCTCTGTTTGTAACTCATAGTTCCCCGGTCTGATCACTCATGAGATTATATAGAGACCTTCCCAATTAGGCCCCAACTTCCCATTAGTGGGATCCTTCCTTGCTAGCAATAATTTCTAAGTACCAGGTCACCCACCTTGAAGCTCCTATGTCTGACTTTTCTATCATAGTACCTGGTCGTCTTCCTCTGGTAATTCCTGATATGATCTAGAGCTGCCTCTTNAGAAATGAGGGAGGACTTTCCTTTTCTCTGTTTGTAACTCATAGTTCCCCGGTCTGATCACTCATGAGATTATATAGAGACCTTCCCAATTAGGCCCCAACTTCCCATTAGTGGGATCCTTCCTTGCTAGCAATAATTTCTAAGTACCAGGTCACCCACCTTGAAGCTCCTATGTCTGACTTTTTTATCATAGTACCTGGTCGTCTTCCTCTGGTAATTCCTGATATGATGTAGAGATGCCTCTCTTTTCTCTTCCAAGAGATCCAAGCTCAATAGAAGTGACTCATCATTGAGCCCATCATTTGTGAATTCAGTTCTAGGGGATGGAAGCCCAATTTTGACAGGCGCAACTGTTTTAGTTCTGAAGGACAAGGCAAACGGTGTTTCTTGAGTTGCTGATCTGGCAGTTGTTCTATAGGCCCATAACACTTCTGGGAGGTGTTCCACCCATTTACCCTTCAGATCTTCAAGCTTGGTCTTCAGAGTCGCTTTTATGATTCTAATGGTGACCTCCGCTTGCCCGATAGACTGTGGATAAGCTAGATCTGAGAAGTAATTCTTAATTTTGAGCTCAGCACAGAATTTTTAAACTTTGAATTATAAAATTGTTTCCTGTTATCAGAGACCATTGCCCTGAGAATACCAAACCTATAGATTATGGATTTCCAGTNTGTTCCACCCATTTACCCTTCAGATCTTCAAGCTTGGTCTTCAGAGCCGCTTTTATGATTCTAATGGTGACCTCCGCTTGCCCGATAGACTGTGGATAAGCTAGATCTTAGAAGTAATTCTTAATTTTGAGCTCAGCACAGAATTTTTAAACTTTGAATTATCAAATTGCTTCTTGTTATCAGAGACCATTGCCCTGAGAATACCAAACCTACAGATTATGGATTTCCAGGTAAAGCCCTGGACTTTCTATTCAGTAATTGTTGTCAAAGGTTCCACTTCCACCTATTTGGTGAAGTAATCTACCCCAATGATGACGAACTTGCACTGTCCTACACTAGTAGGAAGGGGTCCCAGGATGTCCAAACCCCATTATTGGAAGGGCCATGGGCTAATTACCGAGGTTAGGAGCTCNCAATGATGGCGAACTTGCACTGTCCTACACTAGTAGGAAGGGGTCCCAGGATGTCCAAACCCCATTATTGGAAGGGCTATGGGCTAATTACCGAGGTTAGGAGCTCTAGTGGACAATGGGGGATGTTGGCGTGTATTTGGCAGATCTTGCACCTTTTGACTAAATCTGAAGCATCCNTTATTGGAAGGGCTATGGGCTAATTACCGAGGTTAGGAGCTCTGGTGGACAATGGGGGATGTTGGCGTGTATTTGGCAGATCTTGCACCTTTTGACTAAATCTGAAGCATCATTGAGCATTGTGGGCCAGTAGTACCCCTACCTTAACGTCTTCCCTGCCAAAGCCCGGGCTCCGATGTGGTTGTCGTAAACTCCCTCGTGGATCTCTCTAAGCATGTAATTGGCGTCTTCGCCCCCCACGCACTTAAGAAGAGGTGTTGAAAAGCCTCGCTTATATAAGTTTCCCTGCAAAATAGAAAATTTAGCTGACCTGGTTCGTAGCTTGGAAGCTTCTTTGGGATCTTCTAGCAAAGTTTCATGCTGAAGGTACCCTAGGATGGGGTCCATCCAGCTTGGTGGGGCTTGCACAGGTAGTGTTTCTTCATCCTCCATACACACAGACGGTTCTACTAGGTGCTCTACTGGAATTAGCCTGTCCAAGTCCTCCTGCAAGGTTGTTGCTAATCTTGCCAATGCATCTGCTCGTGAGTTCTCANCTAGGATGGGGTCCATCCAGCTTGGTGGGGCTTGCACAGGTAGTGCTTCTTCATCCTCCATACACACAGACGGTTCTACTAGGTGTTCTACTGGAATTAGCCTGTCCAAGCTCTCCTGCGAGGCTGTTGCTAATATTGCCAATGCATCTGCTCGTGAGTTCTCAATTCTCGAAACATGTCTAATCTTAACTTGCACGAACTTCTTGATCAACTCTTATACCTTTCTGAGGTAAAAGACCATCTTCTCGCCTTTAGCTTCATAAGCCTCCTCTATCTATGTTTTCCACCAGCTAAGAATCACTGCAGATCTCCAACTANGTGAGTTCTCAATTCTCGGAACATGTCTAATCTTAACTTGCACGAACTTCTTGATCAACTCTTGTACCTTTCTGAGGTAAAGGACCATCTTCTCCCCTTTAGCTTCATAAGCCTCCTCTATCTATGTTTTCCACCAGCTAAGAATCACTGCAGATCTCCAACTGCTCAGCTTCCATCAAGTGAGTAAGATTAAGTCCGACAATGACGGCTTCATACTCTGCCTCATTGTTTGAAGCTTTAAACCCAAATCTGAGAGCGTATTCAACTTCTATCCCATCTGGAGAGGTTAGTATCAGGCTTGTGTCACTTCCTTGAGCATTGAANAGCTTCCATCAAGTGAGTAAGATTAAGTCCGACAATGACGGCTTCATACTCTGCCTCATTGTTTGAAGCTTTAAACCCAAATCTGAGAGCGTATTCAACGTCTATCCCACCTGGAGAGGTTAGTATCAGGCTTGTGTCACTTCCTTGAGCATTGACAGCTCCATCCACGGAAAGCTTCCATGTAGAAAGGTCAGGTACTAGCTGTGTTGCTTCCATAGGTGCTGGTGTTATAAATTTCATAATGAAATCTGCTAAAACTTGACCTTTGATCGCAGTTCTAGGTTTAAATTTGATGTCGAACTCGCTGAGCTCTATGACCCACTTTATCAGCCTCCCCGAGGACTCTGGCTTATGCAGCACTTATTTCATTGGTTGTTCTGTTGGAACCTCAATGGTATGAGCCTGAAAATACGGTCTGAGTCTCCTAGTCANGACCTTTGATCGCAGTTCTAGGTTTAAATTTGATGTCGAACTCGCTGAGCTCTATGAACCACTTTATCAGCCTCCCCGAGGACTCTGGCTTATGCAGCACTTGTTTCATTGGTTGTTCTGTTGGAACCTCAATGGTATGAGCCTGAAAATACGGTCTGAGTCTCCTAGTCATAGTTACCAATGCTAAAGCAAGCTTTTCCATTTTCGGATACCTCTCCTCCGCCCCCTTAGAGCTCTACTATAGTAGTAAACTAGTTGCTGGGACCTGTCTCGCTCCCTCACTAGAGCTGTACTAGTTGAGAAATCTAAAACAGCTAGATAGAANTAGTCGTAGTTACCAATGCTAAAGCAAGCTTTTCCATTTTCGGATACCTCTCCTCCGCCCCCTTAGAGCTCTACTATAGTAGTAAACTGGTTGCTGGGACCTGTCTCGCTCCCTCACTAGAGCTGTACTAGTTGAGAAATCTAAAACAGCTAGATAGAAGGTTAGTATCTCCCCCTGCAAGGGACTTACCAGGACAGGAGGGGAGCTCAGGTAAGCCTTCAAGGCTTTGAATGCCTCTTCACATCGGGCATCCCATTGGAACGCCTTTTTTAAGATTTGAAAGAAGGGCTGACATTTATCACTTGACCTGGAAACAAAACAACTCAAGGCAGCTACTCTTCCTGTCAAGTGCTGGATCTCCTTTACATTAAAAGGTGGTTGCATATCCAAGACTGTCTTTATCTTTTCTAGGTTAGCCTCAATTTCTCTACTGTTGACTATGAAACCCAAAAATTTTCTTGTAGACACTCCAAAGGCACACTTTGCAGGATTGAGTTTCATCTTGTATTACTTAATGACCTGNGATTTGAAAGAAGGGCTGACATTTATCACTTGACCTGGAAACAAAACAACTCAAGGCAGCTACTCTTCCTGTCAAGTGCTGGATCTCCTTTACATTAAAAGGTGGTTGCATATCCAAGACTATCTTTATCTTTTCTAGGTTAGCCTCAATTTCTCTACTGTTGACTATGAAACCCAAAAATTTTCCTGCAGACACTCCAAAGGCACACTTTGCCGGATTGAGTTTCATCTTGTATTACTTAATGACCTGGAACGATTCCGCTAAATATGCAATGTGGAGCTCTGCCTTCAGTGATTTCACCAGCATATCGTCGATGTAGACCTCTATGGTTGTTCCAATTTGGCCTTGGAACATCCGATTCACTAGACGCTGGTAGGCGGCTCCTGCATTTTTAAGTCCATTAGGCATGACCTGGTAATAGTACGTTCCTTGCTCGGTTATAAAGGAATTTTTTTCTTGGTCGGCTAGATCCATTCTGATCTAATTATACCCTGAGAAAGCATCCATGAAACTGAGGAGTTCATGTCCAGNCGATGTAGACCTCTATGGTTGTTCCAATTTGGCCTTGGAACATCCGATTCACTAGACGCTGGTAGGCGGCTCCTGCATTTTTTAGTCCATTAGGCATGACCTGGTAATAGTACGTTCCTTGCTCGGTTATAAAGGAATTTTTTTCTTGGTCGACTGGATCCATTCTGATCTGATTATACCCTGAGAAAGCATCCATGAAACTGAGGAGTTCATGTCCAGTTGTGGCATCTTCTATCAGGTCTATCTGAGGTAAAGGAAAGTTGTCCTTGGGGCATGCTCGATTGAGATTAGTGAAGTCAATGCACAGTCGCCACTTGCCGTTGGTTTTCTTGACAAGAACCACATTGGCTAGCTAGGTAGGGTAGTCAACTTCCCTAATGGCTCTGGCGTGTAGAAGTTTGTTGACTTCCTGATTCATTACCTTCTGGCGTTCTGAGGCAAAACTCCTTCGTTTTTGCTTAACCGTTCTATAGGTGGGATTCACACTGAACTTGTGAGTGACAATCAAGGGGTCANTGGCTAGCTAGGTAGGGTAGTCAACTTCCCTAATGGCTCTGGCGTGTAGAAGTTTGTTGACTTCCTGATTCATTACCTTCTGGCGTTCTGAGGTAAAACTCCTTTGTTTTTGCTTAATCGTTCTGTAGATGGGATTCACACTGAACTTGTGAGTGACAATCAAGGGGTCAATTCTTTCCATGTCTTCTTGCTTCTAGGCGAATACTCCCCTATTCTCCTTTAGGAATTGGATGAGTAGGTCTTTTATTTTCTTACTTAGCTTAGACCCGACGTAAACAAGATGTTCTGGCTCCTCATCAAGCTAAAAAGGCTCTAGCTCTTCTAATTTTGTTGGCCTAGTATCCAGTTCATCCNCATGTCTTCTTGCTTCCAGGCGAATACTCCCCTATTCTCCTTTAGGAATTGGATGAGTAGGTCTTTTATTTTCTTACTTAGCTTAGACCTGACGTAAACAAGTTGTTCTGGCTCCTCATCAAGCTGAAAAGACTCTAGCTCTTCTAATGGTGTTGGCCTAGTATCCAGTTCATCCCTCATATCTAGCTCATCTAGCTGGACATTCTCGACTTTTCTTTGTTTCATCGAGGTCATGTAGCACTCCCTTGTTACTCGTTGGTCTCCTCGAACCACTCTAACTCCATTTTCTATAGGAAATTTCATAACCAAGTGATAAGCATAGGGGATTGCCTTCATTGCGTTGAGGGAGGACCTCCTGAGAAGCATATTATATGCAAAAGGGGCATCCACCACTAGGAATCTTATCGTGGTGGTAGCCTGGCAAGGAGAGTCTCCTAGAGTGAGGACGGGCTGAATTGAACCCAAGGGCAATACCTTCTCTCCTACGAATCCCAACAGGTGAGCATTAGCCAGCTCCAGCTTTTCCCTGNCTTTTCTTTGTTTCATCGAGGTCATGTAGCACTCCCTTGTTACTCGTTGGTCTCCTCAAACCACTCTAACTCCATTTTCTATAGGAAATTTCATAACCAAGTGATAAGTAGAGGGGATTGCCTTCATTGCGTTGAGGGAGGACCTCCTGAGAAGCATATTATATGCAAAGGGGGCATCCACCACTAAGAATCTTATCGTGGTGGTAGCCTGGCAGGGAGAGTCTCCTAGAGTGAGGACGGGCTGAATTGAACCCAAGGGCAATACCTTCTCTCCTACGAATCCCAATAGGTGAGCATTAGCCAGCTCCAGCTTTTCCCTACTGATGCCCATTTTGTTAAACGCAGAAGCGAATATAATATATGTCAAACTCCCGTTGTTAATTAAAACTCGGTAAATAGTTCTGTTAGCCATAACAGCTCTTACCACCGGTGGGTCATCATGGGGTGTTGGTAGCCTTCCAAGTCTGAGTCTGAAAAGGTGATGGCCATGTTCAGCCAAGGTGCCTTGGACACAGTGTGTATTTCTAGTGCTTCGCCAGCTCTGATTTTTGCGCAGGTGAGCCTTTCGGATAGAACTGGACTCCCCACCCCCTACGAACCCTCCAAAAATTACTCTAATTTCGCCCAGGGACTGTTGATGCAACATAGGAGCCTGTTGCTGAGGTGGTGGAGGTGGAGGGTCTCAGTCTTGATTATCCCAAGCTACATAATGGTGCAACTGACCTCGCTGGATCAGGAACTCAATCTCTTTCTTCAATTGGATACAATCATCAGTATAGTGGTCATGATCTCTATGGTATTCGCAATACTTTGTGGGATCTCTTTTTGCTGGANATCAGGAACTCAATCTCTTTCTTCAATTGGATACAATCATCAGTATAGTGGTCATGATCTCTATGGTATTCGCAATACTTTGTGGGATCTCTTTTTGCTGGATCTGCTTTCATCCGAGGTGGCCACCTTAGAAACTTCTCGCTCTGCACCTCATATAAGATTTGAGATATCGTTGCGGTGAGTGGAGAGAGCTGTCGAGGTGCGTATCTTGGATGTAGCTCTGGCCGTAGCAAACCTAAGCGATCTCTGACATCTCCCCTCCTTTTGGGGGAGCAATTTCTGTACCTTCTTGGAGACCTATCACACCCTCTTTCTCTTCTGGGACTTCGGTCCCTTTTCTTTTCCTCTTTCCCTTTGTCTTTTTGCGTAAATGAACTTCCCAACTTCGAGAGGATGGCTTCTTCACCAATTATGTATTTTTCTGCCTTAGCCAATACCTCAGCCATGTTTGCCTAAGGGTTCTTTGAAATACAGAACATCAGATCTTTGGATTGTACGCCTAGACCAGCTATAAATGCTGTAATGGCAAACTTCTCATCTGAAACATCCACTTTCAGGGACTCCGAGTTGAACCACTGGACATAAGACCTGAGGTTCTCTTGGGGTCCTTGTTTCACGTTCAATAAGTGGTAGCTTGGCTTCCTGTATATCCGAGCTCCTATGAATTGAGATACGAATGATATAGAAAGCAATTTAAAGGAAGAAATTGAGGCCGGGGGGAGCCTATTGAACCATGTCAAGGCTGACCCTTTTAGCGTGATGGCGAAGGCTCTACAACGCACTGTTGGCGCGTATGGGGGGAAAAATCTAGCTCTGACCTGAGCTCTGCATGCCCTTCATGACTTCTTATCAAGACCTGTTTGTC
This sequence comes from Ilex paraguariensis, assembly GCA_963454935.2. Taxonomy (NCBI): domain Eukaryota; kingdom Viridiplantae; phylum Streptophyta; class Magnoliopsida; order Aquifoliales; family Aquifoliaceae; genus Ilex; species Ilex paraguariensis. The sequence goes on along the minus strand of CAUOFW020006791.1, from coordinate 342,906 downwards.
TGACCTCTTGGCCTAACCTCTTGATCTGATCCCCTGGTTCGACCTCATGGTCAGAAATTATTCTGAGCATCACCAACTCTATTGGATTAGGTTCTTCCAAATGAGAAATTTTAGGGATTAAAATCTTGACAAATAAATAAAGTATATTTAAATTCTCTCATCTACTTAGTACAAATTTTTTTGGAAAAAATGAAGGAGGAAGTTTACTTGTCATGGTTAAAGATTTGGCGAGTATTTCCTCCTAAAAACTAGAGTTCCAAAAATATTTAAATTGATTTGATCTTGTTGTAATTTCCTCACAAAATAATTGTGGTTTTGTGAATTGTACTAAAATTATCTTGGTTCTTATATTAAGATGATACTTGTCGTGTTTATCCACGTGATGCAAAATGAGTGAAGTCACCTAAGTGACGTCGAAAGCAAAGCTTGGGCTATAAATAGCCTTGTTCTAGAGGCCAAAACGCATGCAAGAAAGGAAGGAAGAGAGGGAGAGATGAAGAGAGAAAAATTTATGAGATTTTATGGTCAAAAATTAAATTGTGAATTTTATTTTTTATCATTACCAAATTGAACTGTTTTGTTTGGGGTACTTCGAATTTCTTATTTATTGAAGTTATTGATGATTTTAAGGTACAAAGTAATATATAATATACTCCTATTTTTAAAAAAAAAAATCAAAAAAGTGTCTTTTGATTATCTGAAATTTGTATTCCTATTGATTATTGTAATTAATACGAAATTCTGTCAATTTTATCGGGTGACTTATACGTTACGCTAAATACTTTGGAATTAATTAGTACATATACGAAGTTTACTTGAGGCATAATTGGTGAAATGTGATTATGGCCCCTGTGGAGTGCGATTGTGATTACAGCTCTGCGGGGTGTAATAGTTCAATATGAGTATGGAATTTAAATGCTCATGTGTCACTTGTCATGTCACCAAAATATACCAAATATGATATTATGTTTGATAGAAATTGAGCTATGTGATTTATCGAATTAGATTCTTGATTCTTTTATTTATGATTGTCTATCGGTTGAATTATTTGGTATTTGATCATTCATATTTTTCTCGTTGAGCATATTATTTTCTGTCATATTGTATATTTCCCCCATTTTAATATTTTTTTCAGGATAATCTCAAAGGGAATAAATCACTCATAAAAATAATAATTTTTTTTGTACCAAATAAAAGTAGTAAAAATATTTATCACAACAGTAGTAAAAATACTCATAAAAATGATAATTTTTTTAGTTGTAAAATGACCCACAAAAATTATTAAAATACCCTTTAAAGTAATAAATTTTAGAAACACGGTGCCGATTTTTTTTTTCTGATATCATAGTCTAAGTCTTTTATGCCAAAACAAAGAGCAAAATAAAGATATGATCATCCACCTCAAATGGCAAATCAACCGAGTTTTTAACCAAATTACCATTTTTTGCAATTGTCAGTNCCGGGGTATTTTATTACTTCAAGTGGGTAGGGAGAGCAGGAAGATACAAGCTGAGAGAGATAAGAGAGTTATGCTCGACTGAGTGTGATCTACCCCCTAAATGTTGGTGGGGCTTACAATTTATAGTCGTCTTTTAACAGATTTGGGTGACTTAATAGTAATTAAATAGCTAATCTAGTGGAGCTGGCGACCTCTTTTCAACGGATGAGGTAGTTACAGTGTTCTCCATAAGATTCGATCAAAAGATGATGTAGTAGTTGATTTCTTCCAAGGCGACGTGGATGAGGCTCTTGGAATGGACCTTACTCTAGGGTGGCTTGGATGAGGCTCTTGGATAACCCTTATTCCAAGGTGGCTAAGAGGAGGAGGCTCTTGGAAACCTTGCTTACTCCCTTGACGAGCTTTATTGGGTGTGGATCCCTTTGGACTGGATACTAAATCTTTATAAGTTTGAGCTCTTAATTAAGATTGGGCTTATAACATAAATTGGGCCCTTGGGCCTGGCCCATTATTTGCCCTCCAATGCCCCATGTCCAATGAAACTTGGAGAAGGGGGCATTTGGTTGAATGTCTTGGCTGGCGGAGAAGATGTGCAGAGGTTTGCAAATCTAGGTGGGAACTCAAAGAAATTGGTGTGGTCCCTAGAAGGGAGAGGGAGGCACTGGGCGCTGGAGTGGAGACGAAAACCCCACTGGGATCCACTATTGTCCATGCGCAGGGGCTATGCGATGTGGACTTGGGCGCCACTGTCTAAGCAATGGCTGTCAAGTAGGCTACGCGTGACGAGCTGGTGGTGCCAGATGGATAAGGCCTGATTGTTGGCATTCAAAGATCCGCTGGTTATAGATGACCTGAGTTTCAAAAGTGTGCCTAGAGATGACTAAAATAATGTTATTCTAACATTTAAAATATCTAACATGATTACCTGGAGAGAGAAGTAGGATGTTTGCGTGAGAGCAAAGACAGAGTTTGAGGATTACTCGTGAGAAAGCTGCACCTTTTGAAACTGTGTTTTTGGTGACCAAAGAAAGAGTTGCTAAACTGTAGGTTTAGGCTGTCTGTTTGAGAGCAGAGCAGAGCAGAGGTAGGCCAAGCTTTTGGCGACCAGCAGGAGAGTCACTCAGCTGGAGATATAGGCTGTCTGTCTGAGAGTAGAGCAGAGATAGGTCAAGCCTTTGGCGACCCGTGAGAGAGCCGCTAAGCTAGAGAAAGACCAAGCTTTTGACGACTCGAGAGAGAATCACTCAACTGGAGATAGGCTGTGATAAGTGTGCGAAAGTGCATTCTAAATACCCCATTATTGGATTAAAATGTTNTTATATTATTGATTTTAATATCTATTCACACTGAAATATATTTGAGCATGATTTTATAATATTTTAAATCTTAAATATTGCATTATTGGTTGGTGAGAGATAATTCACAATTGGACTTTCCACTTAACATTTTTTGGACTTTATTATTCAGCTTTTAGATTTTTTTTTATTTGGAAGGCAGTCCGTGGAGTAAAAAGGCTGAAACTGATACAGCTTTCACATGGGCCCAACATTCAAAATTTTTATTGGGCTTAATCTTTCTCAAATTACAGAAGATTTGGGCTTTAGGGGCTGAAGTAAAAAGGTTGAAATCAAGAGGGGATGAAAATGGCTTTTCTCAAAAAAAGGGATTGACTTTTAAAACTTCTTGCGTTTTCTTTTGGCTGGGGGCATCTGGAAGATGTATAGGGAGACGACTGTTCTTCTGATTTGGAACCAAGACGCAATTCAGAGAGCAGAAAAGAATNAAAACTTCTTGCGTTTTCTTTTGGCTGGGGGCATCTGGAAGATGTATAGGGAGACGACTGTTCTTCTGATTTGGAACCAAGACGCAATTCAGAGAGCAGAAAAGAATTTCGATGGCCATCATTTTGCTCTATTTCTTTAGGAGATTTTTGTTGTCCATTATATTTATGAGTAACTAAATTCTCAGGTATGGCAAAGGATGAACTTACATAGCAGATGATATTTTATTTATTTTTAATTTATGCATTTGATTTTTAATTAGTAAAACTCTTTTGTTTTATCATTCTCAATTTATTGTTGATGTTTTCTTCTCCGAATAGTCATAGAATTTATTATATTTGTGGATTTTGTCAGGCTTTTTCTATTGAATTGATTAGCTCTTTGATTATGTTTGAATCAATTATTTATCTATATTCATTTAATACTTTACTGCAATATTGCTTCTTGAGTATATTGTCGTCATTGGACTTTCTCAATAGTGATAATAATTTATGTATTTTTAAAGTGGTGAATGATTTTTCAAAGGGTTACATTTGGTTTAATCTTGGTTTATAAATCTATACCTTCGGGTTGGNGATTTTCTCAATAGTGATAATAATTTATGTATTTTTAAAGTGGTGAATGATTTTTCAAAGGGTTACATTTGGTTTAATCTTGGTTTATAAATCTATACCTTCGGGTTGGAAATTTTGGGAATTGAATTCCCAATTGAGTTATTCAATGAATTAAGAATAANGAATTAGTTATTTAATCTAATCGATTGTTTGGTTAGGAAATTATTTCATCGTATTAATGTTAAATTAATAAAAATACCCTCAATCAATGTTTGTTACTTTGATGACAACTTGATTTTATCAATTGGTTTATCAGTTGTAGGGTTATAATAGTAAATGTATACAATAATATATTTGAGATATATTATAATATCACATCTTTTGGTGATATTAAAATACCTCCATAATACAAGTCTATTGTACTAAGAATATACGATAAGTATATGATTAGTAGACATTTTTTAAATTAATATTGAATCAATTTTATTTACCAAACAAAGCATTAGTATATACGTCTACCAAATGGGCTCTAAGGGTATAATATAATAAATTAATTTAATCTTTAAATATGCAAAGTAGAATTTAAATGACTTTTTACGCATTAGCTTGTTTAAATAATGATGACTAATTTTAATGGTGCATGGGATATGCGTGAATCTCTAAAGACAGAAATTTAGGTTGAATGACTAATTTTAATGGTAAGGACATAAATTTATGTTGAGTCTTTGATCTGCTGGCTGAAATTTTTTTATATAATTTTATTTTTCCACCCATGACATTTTTGAATNTAAATTTATGTTGAGTCTTTGATCTGATGGCTGAAATTTTTTTATATAATTTTATTTTTCCACCCATGACATTTTTGAATTAGGTTCTTCCAAATGAGAAATTTTAGGTGCTAAAATCTTGACAGATAAATAAAGTATATTCAAATTCTCTCGTCTACTTGGTAGTACAATTTTTNATTAGGTTCTTCCAAATGAGAAATTTTAGGTGCTAAAATCTTGACAGATAAATAAAGGATATTCAAATTCTCTCGTCTACTTGGTAGTACAATTTTTTTTTTGGAACAAATGAAGGAGGAAGTCTACTTGTCATGGTTATAGATTTGGCGAGTATTTCCTCCTAAAAACTAGACGTCCAAAAATATTTAAATTGATTTGATTTTGCTGTAATTTACTCACAAAATAATTGTGGTTTTGTGAATTGTATTAAAATTATCTTGGTTCTTATATTAAGATAATACTTGTCGTATTTGTCAATTTTATGTAGATACCAAGTGCAATAAATTTAAGTCAAGTGCTATGTAAAAATAATGTTAGTTTTAAGGATACAATGTTCATTGCCTAGTTGTTTTAAATTGTATCAAATTAATTTTTTGAGACAAAAAATATATTTAGATTAAGATATGTTTAATAAAATTAAAAATTAAGTAATGAAAATTGAATCTGAATTTTTTTAATAAAAAAAATTGTTTAGTATCTGCTGAAATTTAAATATTGAATTAAATTAAATTATTTGACTACTACAAGAAGTTGAAGTCTGAAAATTATTCTTTTTTATTTTGTCATTCTTTTTTACCAACTCACTGTCACTACCTAATCTTTATTATCACTATCATTTTTATTTCACAATTTTCACCACTGTCTTACACAGATCATTGTTGCCACCATTACCTTCTCCACCATCCCATTACCACAACACTCACAATTGTTGTTGTCTTTTCTTACACCATCATGGTGGTGGTGGGAGTGTGACGTCTCGTATAACAATTTGTTATTAATACGTTAATTAGATCGTCAATTATGATTTTAAGTTATTTTTTTAAAAAAAAACTAATTAATTAATGAACATCAAATATAAATTATTTATTTGAAAATAAATTGAATGAATATAATATAAGTCATATTTTGAGTTAAAAATAATGTGGTATTTGAATAATATAATAAAAGGGTAATATATATACACACATACATATATGTGTGACAAAATCTCAGGTGGCAGTCGATTAATATGTGTTCTATTCCAAAAAAAAAAAAAAAAACTTGGACACTTGTCCATGTGATGCAAAATGAGTGAAGTCACCTAAGTGACGTTGGAACCAAAGCTTGGGCTATAAATAGCCTTGTTCTGGACGCCAAAACGCATGCAAGAAAGGGAGAGAGAGAGAGAGAGAGAGAAATTTAAGAAATTTTGAGGTCAAAAATTAAATAATAAATTTTATTTTCGATCATTATTAAATTGAAGTGTCTTATTTGGGATACTTCAAATTTCTTATCTATTAAAGTTATTAATGATTTTGAGGTACGAGATAGTATATAATATGCTCGTATTTTTTAAATCTCTTTGCAAAGAGTATCCTTTGATTATGTAAAATTTGTATACGTATTGATTATTCTAATTGATACGAAATTTTGTCAATTTTATCGGTTGACCTGTACGTTGGACTAACTACTTTGGAATTAATTGGTACATGTACGAAAAATGTACTTAGGGCATAATTGGTGAAATATGATTATAGTCCATGCGTGGTGCGATTATGATTACAGCACTGCAGAGGTGTAATAGTTCAATATGAGAATAGAATTTAAATGTTTAAGTGTCACTTGTCATGTCACCAAGATAAACTAAATATGATATTATGTTTGATAAAAATTGAGTTATGTGACTTATCGAATTAGATTCTTGATTTTTTTTATCTATGATTGTCTATCGATTGAATTATTTAGTATTTGATCATTCATATTTTTCTCATTGAGCATATTATTTCTTGTCATATCGTATATTTCCCCGATTTTAATATTTTTTTTTCAAGATAATCTCAGAAGAAATGACCAAAGTTGATATTTGAGGAATCAAAGATGAACGAATCTTGATATAATTTTTAACTTTTATTGGTATTTAGAAATCAAAATTGTAATTATAAATTTATTGAGGCAATTAGAGCTCTGTCCTTGTATTCGGAGATATTTGTGATTTTATTGTGATCGATTGATTTAATCAAGTAATGCGTCCTTGATATGGGAACGTTACAAAGTGGTATCAAAGCTTATGTATCAAATCTTATATGGGTCTTGTGGTAAGTGAGACTATCAGTTTTAGCTGTAGGTATAGAAATTTGAAGTGTGTGGAGTAAGTCAACTAATTCCCATTAGATGTATGTATAAGTTGGAATTCATATCAAAATTTTGGGTCATATCGTAAAGAGTTGAAAAAAGTATCAGCGTGCGCAATGGATATTCGTATAATGTATTCATACTTATTTTACTTTTGAAATTAGTATTGAATTTCGGGGACAAAATTCTTTTAAGGAGATAGATTGTGACGTCTCATATAACAATTTGCATTAATACGCTAATTAGGTCGTCAATTATAATTCTATATAACTAAGAGTTATTTTTTTAAAAAAATTAAATAAATTAATGAATGTCAAATATAAATTCTTTATGTGAAAATAAATCAATTGACTATAATATAGGTCATATTTTGAGTTAAAAATAATGTGATATTCGAATGATATAATAAAGGTGTAATATATATATATGTGTGTGTGTGTGTGTGTCAGAAACTCAGGGTGACAATCAATTAACATATGTTCTACTTCAAAAAAAGAAACTTGGACAAAACTTGGACACTTATTCATGTGATGCAAAAAGGAGTGAAGTCACCTAAGTGACGTTTGAAGCAAAGCTTGGGCTATAAATAGCCTTATTCTGGTGGCCAAAACGCATGAGAGGGAGAAAGAGAGAGAAATTTATGAAATTTTTGGGTGAAAAATTAAATAGTGAATTTTATTTTTGATCATTATCAAATTGAAGTGTCTTATTTGAGGTACTTCGAATTTCTCATCTATTGAAGTTATTAATGATTTTGAAGTACGAGATAGTATACAATATGCTCCTATCTTTTAAATCTCTTTGCAAAGAGTGTCATTTGATTATTTGCAATTTATATTTCTATTAATTATTCTAATTGATACAAAATTCTCTCAATTTTATCGGTTGACCTATACATTGGGTTAAATACTTTGAAATTAATTGGTACATGTACGAAGTGTACTTGAGACATAATTGATGAAATGTGATTATAGCCCCTGCGGAGGTGCGATTGTGATTATAGCCCTGCAGGATGTAATAGTTTGATATGAGTATGAAATTTAAATAGTCAAGTGTCACTTGTCATGTCACTAAGATAAACCAAGTAAGATACTATATNGATTTTATTGTGATCGATTGATTTAATCAAGTAATGCGTCCTTGATATGGGAACGTTACAAAGTGGTATCAAAGCTTATGTATCAAATCTTATATGGGTCTTGTGGTAAGTGAGACTATCAGTTTTAGCTGTAGGTATAGAAATTTGAAGTGTGTGGAGTAAGTCAACTAATTCCCATTAGATGTATGTATAAGTTGGAATTCATATCAAAATTTTGGGTCATATCGTAAAGAGTTGAAAAAAGTATCAGCGTGCGCAATGGATATTCGTATAATGTATTCATACTTATTTTACTTTTGAAATTAGTATTGAATTTCGGGGACAAAATTCTTTTAAGGAGATAGATTGTGACGTCTCATATAACAATTTGCATTAATACGCTAATTAGGTCGTCAATTATAATTCTATATAACTAAGAGTTATTTTTTTAAAAAAATTAAATAAATTAATGAATGTCAAATATAAATTCTTTATGTGAAAATAAATCAATTGACTATAATATAGGTCATATTTTGAGTTAAAAATAATGTGATATTCGAATGATATAATAAAGGTGTAATATATATATATGTGTGTGTGTGTGTGTGTCAGAAACTCAGGGTGACAATCAATTAACATATGTTCTACTTCAAAAAAAGAAACTTGGACAAAACTTGGACACTTATTCATGTGATGCAAAAAGGAGTGAAGTCACCTAAGTGACGTTTGAAGCAAAGCTTGGGCTATAAATAGCCTTATTCTGGTGGCCAAAACGCATGAGAGGGAGAAAGAGAGAGAAATTTATGAAATTTTTGGGTGAAAAATTAAATAGTGAATTTTATTTTTGATCATTATCAAATTGAAGTGTCTTATTTGAGGTACTTCGAATTTCTCATCTATTGAAGTTATTAATGATTTTGAAGTACGAGATAGTATACAATATGCTCCTATCTTTTAAATCTCTTTGCAAAGAGTGTCATTTGATTATTTGCAATTTATATTTCTATTAATTATTCTAATTGATACAAAATTCTCTCAATTTTATCGGTTGACCTATACATTGGGTTAAATACTTTGAAATTAATTGGTACATGTACGAAGTGTACTTGAGACATAATTGATGAAATGTGATTATAGCCCCTGCGGAGGTGCGATTGTGATTATAGTCCTGTAGAATGTAATAGTTTGATATGAGTATGAAATTTAAATATTCAAGTGTCACTTGTCATGTCACTAAGATAAACCAAGTAAGATACTATATTTGATAGAAATTGAGATATGTGACTTATCAAATTAGATTCTTGATTTTTTTTATCTATGATTGTCTATCGATTGAATTATTTAGTATTTGATCATCATATTTTTCTTGTTGAGCATATTATTTCTTGTCATATTGTATATTTTCCTGCATTTAATATTTTTTTCAGGATAATTTTGGAGGGAATGACCAAAGTTGATATTTGAGGAATCAAAGATGGACGAATTTTAATATAATTTTTAACTTTTATTGGTATTTGGAGATCAAAATTGTGATTATAAATTTATTGAAGCAATTAGAGCTCTGTCCCTATATTCGGAGATATTTATAGTTTATTGTGATCGATTGATTTAATCAAGCAACACGTCTCTGAAACAGGGGCGTAACTGGGAGTGGGATAGGATAGAGTAGTGACAAAATAGTAATGATAATTGTAGTAGTGGTGGTGACGATGATGTGGGGGTGATGACAGTAGTGGTGATGGAGATAGTATTGGTATTAGTGGTGTCAATAGGGGGTGGTAGCAGATATGGTGGAGTGGTAGTAGTAAGGGTGATGGCCGGAGGGGGTGAGAGTAATTGTAGCGACAATGTTTGTGATAGTAGTGGCTACGAAGAAGCTGACGAAGACTATGGGGTTGGTGGTGGCAGGGTGATAACAGGAAAAATGATGGTGATACCAATAGTAACATCAGTCATAGTGGAGACAATGATAGTAATGATGGCAATAGTGACAACATTAGTGATGGTGATGGTAAGTGATGGTGACAGTGGCAACAATAGTAAGTTAGTAGCAATAGTGGTAGTGGTGATTACAATAATGGTGGTGATATTATAAAAGTTATAAATTATGATTAACTAATATTTTCAGCATTATATGATAAATAAGTGAATTGATATTTATAATTTTAACATATTTTTAAGAGGTCTTAAAAAAATTTAATGATGTGATTTTTGATTATTAAACACACTTAATTGAAAAAAGTGTTGAATGTTTTCAACTCCAAGTGTTGAGTTAGATTATCAAACATTGCATAAGAGTTTGCAAAACTATAAACTAAGATTTGTGAGATTTGAGAGTTTGAAAACCATTATGATCGGTTGTAAACACTATCTATTATAAATTGGTGACTACTTATTATTAACTATTTGTTAAGAGAGAGGAAACTAAATAAAAATACATCTTAATTAATAGTATAGATTATATTTAGAAATGAGAAACTCATTCTATCATCTCGTTTCAATTAGAGCAGCAATTTTATATTCATTGTTTGGATATTTTTTATAATTTTGTTTTAAATTTATTTTTCACAATGATATTCTTTCGATAGATATGTTTAATGCTTATATATTTAAATGTGAATGGATCATATGGACAATACCGTATTGTCAAATTTCTATAGAGTATGTGGCAACTTAACGAAATCCAGCAAAAAGGGACCACCCTATCTATCTAAGCTAAGCTTGAGCAAACGAGAAACTATTTCATACCCATAAAGATCATCAAACGATCGATATATAAGCAGATATAACTAGTTTTTCGAGAAAAATGCTACATCACTCTTACTCATGGGAATCGGTGGCAAACTCTTCAAGCAATAACCTCAATCGAATCCCATATTTGAAAGTTTCATGTCAATTTATCACCCATTTATCAACCAATCCATTAAACTCCAAATACCAACTTATTCATTTTCTTTTCATTTTGCAAATTGTATCCAAAGATGTGAGGCCAAATTGTCAATTGCACAGATGTTGGTGAAAAAAATGTGGTGGCATTTTGTTGGACGATTTAAAAGAATGTTGTAGTTCCCGTGGGTCCCAACTGATCTTTTTATTGGCTGATCCTAATCCAAATAAGAGGTCCACATATTGTACTACATAGTCCCAGGTCCACTAAATCAAACCCTCCCTCCCCAACAACAAATAGAGAAACCCTAAACCCTAATCCTCAAATGCTCGTTACCCAGTCCCTCGAGCGTCTCGCAGAGAAGCATATAGGGAGAAACCTATACAGAAGAGAGAGAGAGAGAGAGGTGAACCTCTAAGCTTCTTGTGATAGAGTCAAAAATGGCTCTGTATCTGTTGTACGAGTCGGCGTCTGGATATACTCTGTTTCTGGCTCACGGTCTCGACGAAATCGGACAACACACAGAGGCAGTTCGGAACTCAGTTGCCGATCTCAACCGATTTGGAAAAGTTGTAAAGCTCGTAGCTTTTAACCCTTTTGAGTCCGCTCTCGACGCTCTCAATCAATGCAATGCTGTCTCCGAAGGTAAGCACTGTTACCCATAATTTCTGCTTATGTGTTCTACATTCTGTATTTACTTGATGGGTTTTTTTGGGGTTGGTGTTGCATCAATTGATGAAGTAGTTAGTGTTTGCTCTAATTCGTCATGTTAGTGCATACTACATGGTAATGTGTTGTTTCCTGTGTTTTTTTCTTTTTGAAGTGAATATTAATGTCAATTTGCTTTCAAAACTTGGAAGGCACATCTGAAAAACCCCCAAGAGATTGATTGTTCTATGTGCTGTTTTGTTATTGGGTTTCTGTTTGCGTAATGTCTGTCCATGGTTATTGATGAGAAAATGCGGAAAAATGTTCCTTAATAGGAAGTTGAGGAGACACTCTGTTTGATCCCTGGATTTGGTGAAAAAACGGAAATGGAAAAGGAAAATGTAAAGGAATGAGAATGTCCTCCTATTTGCTCTCCTTGTTAAATAAAACAACAAATTCAAAACTTTGTCAAATGTTACTGGAAATCAGGAAAGAAGAGCAAAAAAGTTGATCTTACTTAGGCACATATTTATTTTTCCCCTTTTTATTTCTATCGCTACTGAACAAGTGAAAATGATTTCATTTATGTTTTCTTTTCGTTTCCTCCTCTAAATCCACAAACCCAATGGAGTGCAAGGTTGCTTAGTAAGGTCCTGTTTTTAGTCGAGGTGGATAGCTTCATTTTGAGGGCCGAAGTAACACTGAACGAGACATTCGAAATAGGATTTTTATAATTTCTAATGTACACGTGGTAGGAATGTCTGTGTACTTTGAACCTCATTATCATTCTTTCTCTGATGTGTTTGTTTTGTGTTTTATTGTGTAGTTTTTAAGTTATTATTGTTGAGTGACACCAATATTCTTTGCACTTTTTTGCTGCTTTGGAACAATGAAAAAGGATGTGAGCTGAATTGAGTTCATATACATTTTTTTATCTTTTCTTAGTATTTGTGCTATAGATGTTTTGCTTTCATTCATAGAAAATTTTAAGCGCAAGTGTCTAGCAACAATGAGTTTTTATCCGAAAGTAGCAAATAAAACTGAGTGATATGTGGTTTTACCTAGTCTTGGTTGATTATCCCCGTGCTTTAGAGCTCAATTTTGAAATATTTTTTAGATCAATGTATAGCAATGAGGAGTTTTCCTCCTTATGGTGGCTGATATAACCAAGGCAATGAAAGAAAATCAAATTTGGATATGCTCTCATTTCCCATTAAAATAAAAGTTTCCAGGTAATTAAAATTTGATTAAAAAATTTGCTGCTTTTACCTTTCATCCTCAACCAAATGCATTTGTATACTTACATTTCAAAATTGACTGAGATTATCACAAATCCTTATAGCATGCAGGTTGGGAGTTATGAGGCTGGAGCTTTGGTTCATGTTCCAATTTGTATCATTTATCATCTTGTTTGGTTTTGTTGGGTGGCTAATTGGAGCACTTGCTGAATTTGGGTTTTCAGGCCATATGACTGATGAGTTAAGGAACTTTTTGGAACTTAGTCTGCCAAAAGTCAAGGAAGGTAAGAAGCCTAAGTTCAGTTTAGGAGTTGCAGAGCCCAAGCTTGGGTCGCATGTTAATGAAATAACCAAGATCCCCTGCCAAAGTGGCGAGTTTGTACTTGAGCTTCTTCGCGGTGTTCGCTTACATTTTGATAGGTTCATTGAGAACCTGAAGGTTTGCATTTCTTTTTCTCCTTTTTTCTCAATCTCCCTCCATGGTTTGTATTACCTAGCAGAGTGCGTTGTGTTATGTGCAATTCATCTGACAGTTGCACCCAACTTCGTCTCCCTCCCTCCCCCCTGCTTTCCTAAAACTCTTATAGCCTGGTGACTTGGAGAAAGCGCAACTTGGTCTGGGTCACAGTTACAGCAGGGCAAAGGTCAAGTTCAATGTCAACCGTGTTGATAATATGGTTATTCAGGCAATTTTCCTTCTAGATACCCTTGATAAAGATATCAATTCGTTTTCCATGAGGGTCAGGTTAGTATTCTCTCTCTCTCATTTTTTGTATGTTAGATATATCCTGAAAGTATCAACTTGAGGGTTTATTCTGTTGTAGAACTCAAAGATTAACGTAGTAAGAAAATGTTCTTATTGTGTGTTTGAGAGAGAGTGCGTGGTGGTGGGGGTATACGTCTGTCGTTTTGATGTTCTTATGAGATCGTATGCCTTCCTAATTATTTTTATTTGAATCGTATAGTGTTGTTCTCTGATCTGATACTTCTCTTCAGAGAATGGTACTCTTGGCATTTCCCTGAATTAGTGAAGATAGTCAATGACAACTATTTGTATGCTAAAGTTGCAAAACATGTGGAGGACAAATCACAGTTGTCTGAAGATAAAATACCAGGCTTGACAGATGTAATTGGAGATGAAGATAAAGCAAGAGAGATTGTAGAAGCTGCCAAAGCATCCATGGGTATAGTTTTCGTTAACTTATCTTGTGGTGAAACCACATCCCATTTTGTACTCACGTCGAACTATTGTCATTGTTCAGGACAGGATTTGTCCCTAGTTGACTTGATTAATGTCAAACAATTTGCGCAAAGGATAATGGACCTTGCAGAGTACAGGAAAAAACTCTATGATTATCTGGTTGCTAAAATGAATGACATAGCACCCAATTTGGCTGCGCTGATTGGTGAAGTTGTTGGAGCTCGTCTGATTTCTCATGCTGGTAGTCTTACAAATCTGGCAAAATGCCCTTCTTCCACCCTTCAGATCCTTGGTGCAGAGAAGGCACTCTTCAGGTGTTCTACTTTTCCTTGGCATTCTCATAATGGTAGTATTGTGCACATGCTTTTTCTACCATACAAGTTTGAATTAGCAGAGAAACAATTCTGGAGTGACAGTACCTGGCCATTTTTTTAGCCTGATTCTGCATATGTCTGAGATACACTGACATCAAGCTACTATTTGAGCTTATGTATGATTGAATTCTTGACTACTTTTTTATTTGTTTTCTGAAAATTCCTTTCATCCCATTCCCTGTATCACTCATTCATTGGTTTGGTTTCAGGGCATTGAAAACCAAAGGGAACACACCAAAGTATGGTCTTATATTTCATTCTTCATTTATTGGACGGGCATCTGCTCGAAACAAAGGTCGAATGGCTCGTTATCTTGCAAACAAGTGCTCAATTGCTTCTCGAATTGACTGTTTCTTGGGTATGTTTGTCATTTCTATGACCAAAAATTTATGTTATTACATGATTTCTTGTCAGTTCATCTCAGCGACAGAAAATTTAACTGTATCTTCTCTTCTGTGAACAGAGAAAAATACTACAGCTTTTGGAGAGAAACTTCGTGAACAGGTTGAGGAGCGGCTTGAATTTTATGACAATGGGGTTGCACCTCGTAAAAACATTGATGTGATGAAAGTTGCCATTGAAAATGCTCAAAACAAAGGTCGGTGATGGGATGACATGTGGGTGCAGTTTTTAATTTTTAATTGATAATGAAATATTTGGGTACTGAATGATGTTGCAAAAACAAAAAGAATAGGAAATTAGAGGGGCAAAGAAAGATGGAGTACACCATGATAACGAAAGAATCACGTCTCTAAGTCAGTATCTACTATCTGGACAATGCATAATGCCTTCACTTGTATTATTGGATTCTGTATCTGAGTTTGCAGCCGTTAGACTTGGATTCACGGGCTTCTGTCTTTTACTTGTTTCATCGTAATTGTTCAGGAAGTATTCCGTTTGATTCAGGAACTTTTGACGTTCTTTTTATCAAATTTTAGTTTTTTTGGGGGATATCTATCTACATATGTGCATGCATAAATTATACTTGACAGCACCATTTAGAAAAAAGTTATATGTGATGGCAGATGGCCTCACCGGACTTGGTTTATAGGGATTGCTAATGGCAGGTGTGGCTAGCTCCACGCAGGGAGAACCTTTTGGTGCAATTGATGTTGATGTTTAGTTGTCATTTATTTTGTCCTCGTGGTTGGAGAATTAACTCATGGTTGATGGTGCAGTTGATAATATTTCCTTGTTCTGGTTGTGATTTCATTTGCAGATACAGAAATGGATGTAGATGAAGTATCCACTGAAACTCCAGCAAAGAAAAGCAAGAAAAAGAAATCCAAAGTCGAAGCTGCAGAAAATGGTAATGGTGAAGCCATGGCCGAGGATGAACCAGCTGCTGTTACAAATGGAGATGCTTCTGAGGAACCGAAAACTGAAAAGAAGAAGAAAAAGAAGGAGAAGCGAAAATTGGAACAGGAGCCAGAGCATGAACAGCAGAATGCAAATGGTGTTGAAGGGTTTAATGCAAAGGAAGGAACGGCAAAAAAGAATAAAAAAAAGAACAAAGATGAGGACAGGGAGGATCCTCCAGTTGCTAGTGAAGGTAAGAAGAAAAAGAAAAAGAAGTCAAAAGGTGAAGATGATGAGTGAATTTTGTAATGTTTGATCTGGGTGAGGTTCAGGTAGGTATGATCTGTTTGGCTGCTCCTATACTGATTCGATATATGTGAAATGCAAGCCTCCATTTCTTCTTCTTGTGTACATGAATCGTGATCAAAATTAGGTATTTAAGAACTTGTTTTGTGTAGTATATTAAATCCTGAAGTAGTAGAATTTGATTTTAATGTTCATTGTTTTGCCATTGGAATTGTTTGATTCACGATCTACTAAAAGGGCAAGTGGCTTGGTATTGATTTAAATCCAATTCGTTAGATGACAGTGATCTTTAGTTGGTCATGACCATAGTGTGCTCTGTTCCTCAGATTCATTGGAACCTTCTTTTTCAGAGCCAAAGTAACAACTTATTGATGAAAAGCCTATTCTCCTCGAGTGAATAACTTCATCCAGGGTGTGCAAGCAAAGAATCAGATAGTGTCGTCACAAAAGCAACTAATTGAAGTATCCTACAAGTTATACCTTCTTGCACTGGAGCTTTGTGCTATCTGGTACTTACATGAATCTAATTTTGGCCCTTGTGTTATGCTTATAATTTCAGCCTCCCGCTATTTTAAAAACGCTGAAAGTACTTAATTATTTTTTTGACAAATATCTACATCTATTGCGAAGTAAATCATGGATTGTTATCGTCAGATGTCCACTTATTCACAGATTAATCATAAATATAAGTAAATAAAAAAATAGCTTAACCCAATGGTTTCATGGGTTATTCTTAATGACGTGTTCTAAAGTCTATCTACAATAAGGTAGAAAATAATTACTTCTCTAAACATTAAAGTTGGCTACATAGAAAAGAGAAAATTACATTTCTAGATATGCATAAATTTGAGAAATTATGAATGTGAAAATATGATACGATACGAACATAATACAAAATTAAAAAATTTTGGTCTAGCCACCTGTTTTATGGATGATACGATACAATTAGTAAATTAATCAATTATGAGTAAAGTCAAGAAAAAGAAATATATAATATGAATTATTTATATACCAGTTATACGTAATAATATGTATGTACGACAATAACATATTGTATTTATTAGATTGTATTATTTTTTATTTAATCGGGCCTAACACTTTGTTTGATAAGCAAAGTTAACACTATATTAATTTCAAAAACGTATATTAATCATATACTTATCGCATATTTTTTATATGATAAAATTATATTATAGAGGTATTTTAATAACACCAAGAGATATGATATTATAATTCAACTCAAACATATTATTATACACATTAATTATTATAACCCTCAAACTAATAAAATTAAACTATCATCATCAGTGTAACAAACACTAAT
Organism: Ilex paraguariensis; assembly: GCA_963454935.2. Classification (NCBI taxonomy): domain Eukaryota; kingdom Viridiplantae; phylum Streptophyta; class Magnoliopsida; order Aquifoliales; family Aquifoliaceae; genus Ilex; species Ilex paraguariensis. The sequence continues at coordinate 325,641 of CAUOFW020006791.1, read as the reverse complement.
AGAGGATATTTTTGTTAATTCAACACTAATACGATGACATAATTTCCTAACAAAACAATTGATTGGAGGATTAAATAACTATATTTCATCGTTTATGTTATATATTCCTAAACATTAGATAAAATTACGTATTATTTTAATATTCTATTTAATCTTGTCATTTAGCTATCTGTATTGTATTAAATTGAATTATTACATCTAATCTATCTATTTTTAATACCACAACCGAATAAACCCAATATATATATACCCGACACTAACAAACTGCATTTATTAAATACATAATAATAATAAATAAATCGAATATAAATAAAATATTTTTTTTTTACATAAAACTCCCATGCCTCGAGCGAGACGAACTCGCAGTAATAGATCCGAAGGCGTAATAGTCATTTTACAGGATAAACTTGCGAAGACCCCTCCGTGAGTTTCAGGCGTTGGGAAGGTCCGAACAAATATTACGAACCTTTACACCAACACTGTTCGATACAGGGATCTGTAGAGAGAGAAAATCGAAGTACGAAGATCGAGAAAAATGGCGAGTCCATCATCAGCGAATTTGGAGGACTTTCCCTCTGTAGATCTCATGACGGAGCTTCTTCGTCGCATGAAGTGCTCCACCAAACCTGACAAACGAGTCATTCTCGTCGGTAAATACACACAAAACTCTGAAGTTTTGATTTTTTTTTTTTTTTTTT
>CAUOFW020006791.1:290025-324720 GCA_963454935.2 Ilex paraguariensis | reverse complement strand
TTTCTAACAAGTAAATCTTATTTTATTGCAAATAAAAAATCAAATATCTTATGAGAAATTCTAATTAATTAATTCAAGTATGGAATAACCAGTTATTTGACTCCTAGAAAAATTCAAGCAATCTATGTACATGGCACAATGACTCAAGTATTTTTATAAAGCAAAAACTTTACTAGAAGATAAGAATTAAATTAAAAGAATAAATCATGCATTAAAAAAATATTAAATCAATAATAAGTACCGTGTTTTATTGAAAGTATCTCCCCTAACTTTAGTTGAGCTTTTAGCAAGCCATAGAACTAAAACAAAAAAATTAGAAAAGAAAATATAGGAAAAAAATAATAATCTTAATCCTCCTCCTTCCTCTCAATAGGTGAGAGCCCTTATTCATACTAAAATATAACCTAGGTATAAGTAAGAAATTTAGGATTGGTTTGAGAAGAATTATTTTCCAAAAAAAAGTCTTGTAAGGTCAAATCCTGTGCATAAAATCTTTGGGACGTGGGTACAAAATCTGTCCAAACTTTGAACTTGAATTTCGCATATTTAAAGGATGAATCACAAAATTTTCGTGAAATACACTTTTATACCCCTTGGAGTCTTCTTTCCAATCCTGCAAAAATCAAGTCAATCTAATATCGAAATCAAAAGTTATAACCAAAAAACTGAAGACATGTCAAATTCTTATCTTTTAAGATATTTTTTCGATCCAACTTTAAATGAGTTTTCTTCAAACTTGGACTGTTATAAGGATTAAATTTCTGATATATCTTCAAGTCTTCTTATCTCAATCTTAACTTTTCAATCCTTATCAATTATGATTCTTCCTCTAGTGATTGTTTCACTTACCTTATTCATTATTACTTTAAATTAACTAATTTACCTGCAAAGTAAACCAAGCAACTAGAAAAAGTATCAAACTAGAAAATTAAGAAATTTAACACATTTAATCACAAATAATATGCAATTAATCAATCATTAAATATAATAAAATAACAATTTTGATGGTTAATCAATGGTTTTGGGGTTGGGTTGAGTTGAAGGTCTAGATGCTGGTATAGAGAGCAGATTGTTGAATAAAGAGGAAGATAAGTCATGCATAACCCTCACAAGGGTGAGCCAAAATTAGATTTACACAACACTATATCCCCATAACTCAATGGTGTATATTTGATGGAATTATTTTATTTTTATTTAGAGGCTGCTAAAGCCCTCAATCTAATGGGTAAAGACTCCAACATAGTAAACCTTGACTTTTTGACTTATAGAACTATTCTAGGCAATTATAATTTCAAATAAACCATAAATAATATCATTTAATCCAAAATAGGACCATGGAGCATAACTACTGACTAGTTGAGTACACTTTAGATTACTACAATCCCCATTACCTAAAACCCTGTAAAATTTGGGGAAAACTAACCAGTAACGTAATAATTCTATAATAGGAATTAGAACTGCATTCAACCCTAAACATTACTAGATTTAACCCTCAAGATGGTTACACTACTTGCACATTGTCTCAAAAATGGTCCATGTGAAGTTCCAAAATTGTTTACTTTCATATCAATATGCTTGACCCTGATATGTATGGTAATAAGAAACAAAGTTTTGGAATTCTAAATGTATACTTTGATTGTGGTTTAAATAATCGAATTAGTCAAAGAGTGAAAGTTTTCTAATCCAGGTCTTATTTCCTGTTAGACTTGGAAGAAGTCCAGTAGCTTTTAATGAAGTACTTAATCTTTCTATTGGACACATCATTGCTTTATGAGGAGTTTAGTATTGTGAGTGCACTTTTGCTAGCCNCCATTCCTCTTTATAGCTACTACAAGTCACGTGTGGACGCGAATTCTCAACTGTCCAAACACACGACTCTTTTTGTCCATTTTTTCTTCTAATTGCTTTGAATCTTTCCCCTTTCACACATTTCCCCCCACAAGTATTCTAATCAACTATTTTACCTACAAAATTTGGCAACACTACGAAAAGATGTAAAAACCAAAGCTTAATTAGTTTTGCACAGTTAGCTTCCTATCCAACTTATTTAGCCAAATAACTTAATAATACAATGAATAATTCATAGCTAATCACACCCCCTAACCTAGATGTCGCTAGTCCCTAGTAAGATAAAATAAAACAACTAAAATAAACTGAAACATACATCAATTATCATAGGACTCATGATTGCATTTAGCATATGCAACAAGCATTGAAACCCCTAAGTTCCATCTAATTGACGAGTATAGTATGGTGAGATTTTTTAGAGATGATACCCCCAAACATCACCTTGTTGTTAAATATTCTCATATCACGAATTTAACAACAAAATCTGAAAGTTTTTAGTTGCAATAATTTACAAACACCTACAAAGAAACACTCATAACTAAATGCCATATCAAAGTATAATTCCATCATATTCTCATAAAAACTCATGTTTAGTGTGCATTGATTGTACCGAATTAGAATGCATCAAATAACCTACTTTTACAACTATCAACTATTCGTCTCAATGCCAAATCCCACTAGATAATACAACTTTCTCAGATTTTAGTGACTATTCCCTCAANAGTGTGTATGGTCGAACTCAAACCCATGTAGATCCTTATCTGTCCACAAAATTGTGGTGCCCTTTGGGGCCCAACCTATAGAGCAAACTTGGGAAATATATGCTCATATAAAGTTTCTTGTCCAACCCATGTGAAATTGGTGTCAAATCTCTCATTGTCCCAACTTTTATTTCTACATTCAAGAGGTTCAATTGGGAGCCTATTTTCTTGTTCACCTCTTACTTGATTTGAGTAAGTGAATATACAACGTTATTCTCTTCATGAAGTATTGGACCGTCTGGACACAGTAGTTCTATTCCTCTTTATAGCTACTACAAGTCACGTGTGGACGCGAATTCTCAACTGTCCAAACACACGACTCTTTTTGTCCATTTTTTCTTCTAATTGCTTTGAATCTTTCCCCTTTCACACATTTCCCCCCACAAGTATTCTAATCAACTATTTTACCTACAAAATTTGGCAACACTACGAAAAGATGTAAAAACCAAAGCTTAATTAGTTTTGCACAGTTAGCTTCCTATCCAACTTAATTAGCCAAATAACTTAATAATACAATGAATAATTCATAGCTAATCACACCCCCTAACCTAGATGTCGCTAGTCCCTAGTAAGATAAAATAAAACAACTAAAATAAACTGAAACATACATCAATTATCATAGGACTCATGATTGCATTTAGCATATGCAACAAGCATTGAAACCCCTAAGTTCCATCTAATTGACGAGTATAGTATGGTGAGATTTTTTAGAGATGATACCCCCAAACATCACCTTGTTGTTAAATATTCTCATATCACGAATTTAACAACAAAATCTGAAAGTTTTTAGTTGCAATAATTTACAAACACCTACAAAGAAACACTCATAACTAAATGCCATATCAAAGTATAATTCCATCATATTCTCATAAAAACTCATGTTTAGTGTGCATTGATTGTACCGAATTAGAATGCATCAAATAACCTACTTTTACAACTATCAACTATTCGTCTCAATGCCAAATCCCACTAGATAATACAACTTTCTCAGATTTTAGTGACTATTCCCTCAAATTTACACGTGAGGAGAAAGTATTTAAATCAAAACAAAATAATGCTCACATATCCTTATTGAAACAACAACTATCCAAAAGAAGAGGACTTAACATAGTCTCATGGATGAAAATCAACACATAATAAGCAAACAATCACCATTCCCCCACTTAATTGCACAAGTTATGCATAAACCAATTTACACTCAAGATCATATGTCTTTTTCTATAGTAGTACTGGGGCCATGGAATTAGGGTTTTAAACGAAGGATATTCAGAAATTCAAAACATTATCCTGAGAGAACAACATATTCTACAACCATATTTACTTGACAACCTTTCACTCACCACCCTTTAGAAGTACAATCACAATATTTGCTCATTCTTTTTTCTTCTGAACTGCATACTTGCTGTTTTTTTTTTCATTTTTTTTATTTAAAACAACAAGTTATCCTATGTGAGTTTCACATCTTTTGCAAATTCTTACATTTCTCAACCAAATCGTTCACATTTACATAGGCAATAACAAATCAATCTTAGGATAACCAAGGATAAGGGATATTATATCATATTCTTGGCTTGGTTATATTATGCGGTTTCAGAAACAATTTTTTTTTCAATAAAGGCTCAATCACAGTTTTTAGGGATAATAATAACACAAAGAATAAGGCTAAGGTTCAAATTTTATCATAAATGACCTAAAATCATATCTCAAGAGTTCTTGGCAACACAATATTAGCATTGACCAAAATAAAGAAGTGAGACTATTCAAAGAAATTAGTAAAATAAAAAACTTTGTTGAGTAAATGTCCCTCTACTATATGTTTCAAGTTCCCAAGGCAAAGGTTACCTAATCAATTATGAATTTGTACAAGTCAAAAAGTGAACAAATTGTGAGTTGCTATGAGAACATAACACAAAATACCACAAATATAGAGTAAAGTTCCATGACTTCCTTAAACAGCTATAAGTCATAGCTAAGCTAATTACTCCTAAATTCTTATGTCAATTCATAATTGAGAATGTAATTTAAATTTTTAGCAACCAACACAATAAATTTAAAAAAGGACTAAATGTGTATATACTAAAAAGATGAGACTATTCATTAAACTGAAAATTCAAATACTGACTTAACTGTGGATTGATCAAGCCTTAACCCAACTAAATACTACAAGCTTTGATCAATAGACACAGTGTTCAATAGATCATAACTACAAAATAAAAGGTAAAGACATAGATTGGGACCAGATAAGAAACATCAAAACCAAATCCTAGGGCCTCAAAGAAGGACTCCGACAATCTTGAGGACCTTGACCCATGCTCTTGAGGATGGTCTCATGCTGTGTAAGCTGAGCTCTAATTAGCCTCCTTTCTCTCCTAGCCTTCTACTGCCCTCTTAGTAAGGCAAACTGTAGCTGTTTGTCAGTCCTCATATCAATGTCCTTATCCAGCTGCCCATCCTCCCCAAAATTTACGTACTGATTTGCTTGCTTTTTTTATTCAATTGACAGCTATCTACTTGTTCTAGCCTCTCGAGTCACACTTCGATGCTTTAGGAGTGATCCAAAATTTAGCGTAGTAACCTTTGGGGTTGCCTTCATATTTGGCTTAACTACCACCCCCGCATTCAACAAAAGAGTTGTTGCCAATCTAGCAAAGGATAGTGATCCCTTCTTCTCTTCCTAGACCTCCTTCATCATCTCCTAAAAATATCAAAGTAGGGAGGTCAATGGACTATCCAATGCCCACAACATATAGAAGTCAGGCTCACTGATTATGGTCTCATAATTACATTATGTGATGGAAAAGGCTAATTATTTACTTGGAAAAAAATTGGTAATTGTGGTAAAGTGAAAGGAGAAGAGTAGCTAAAGAGGAGCTTACTGGAAGGCACGTCCGGACGGTGGAATGCCTTGCATCCAGATAGAAGTGACAAAAGGTGAAGACTAAAGAGTTGAAACACACTGGAAAGTGCATTCGGACGATTAAGAACACGCATCCGGACGCGTGTCGCCAGATTGCCAATGCCAGTAGCAAAATTTTAATTCAATTAAATCTTTTCCCAAATAGTGGTATATATAGGAGATGATGGCAGTGTAAATGATACCTTTTTGGAGATAGTGTTTTATTTTTATTTATTAGCTCTAGTTCTATCATGTCTGGCTAAAAGGTTTAGCTAGGGCTAGGGGAGAACCTCTCAATGAAGTACGATAATATTTTTGACTTATGAACTTAATGGTATGCGATATTTTGCTAATTCAACTTTTGATTTATAGTAAAATTTTTGCTCTATAAAAATTCTTGAGTCATTGTGTCTTATACCTTGATTACTTGAATTTCCATGCGAGTCAAATAATTAGTTGTTTCACGCTTAAGTTGATTACAATTATTTCACATAATAATATAATTGAAGGATTACTTGGGTAAATCATGAATTTGATTGTTAGGAGAGTTTGATTTATTGTAGACTCCGGGCACAGTAAATACTTATAATCAAGAATTAGTTCATTGATTTTCTTGGATAAAATTTTAGTTATAAACAAAGGTGTTCTCTCGTTCTTATTGCTAAATTTGGTGACTTGAGTCAATTGACACTTGATTCTTGTTTAGGATTGAAAACTAAGTCTTTAATCATTATTGTATGGATTTGAGAGGGAGTACCTGATGCTCTAGTATTTTTTTATAATGTTCTAATCACTTTAATTAGTTTTACCAATTCAAATACTCTTTTAAAACAAAACATTTTCACAAGTTTTTTGCAGAATTTTGTGTGGTTTTTGGTGTTGTCACAATTCCCTGAGGGTTCGACCTGGGTCTTCCGAGTCTATATTACTTACCACAACCTGCGCTTGGGTTTACATATTTGAAGTTGTAGCAAATTTTTGACGCTGTTGCTGGGAAATTGTTGAAAGACATGAGGCCGCCATCACATTTATTGAGGTTTTTAGTATTTATGATTCATCGGAGATCCGATAACTTCGTTCTATTTCTATTTTGCTGAAATTAATTTTTTTTATTTTATTAATATTTTTTGTTTTTTGAGTTTTTGGCATCGTGATTTGAGTGGTCGTTTAATAAGAGAAGATTTAGATACTCTGTTTGGACAATTTTTGATTCATCTGACTCAAATCATACTTCTTATGCAATGACTGCAGATCCGAATAATAGGTGAAATAATTTTCCTGAACATAAGGATCATGAAGATAGAATAAGTAATAATGATGAGACTGATGTTAATAATCTGAATGCTAATCATGGTCAGACTTTGCGTGAATATTTGCAACCTACATGTCACATTGTACCCTCATGTATCTTCTTTCCATTAAATGTCACGAATTTTATTTTTCAACCTGGCATGATCGCATTACTTCCAAAATTTCATGACATGGAATCAGAAAAACCCTTGCTTGTATATTAAAGACTTTGAGGAGGTTTATGCTACATTTCATGATCAAACTGTGTCTGTGAATACAATTAGGTTAAAACTTTTTTTCTTTTTCATTAAAGAAAAAAATTGAGATTTGGTTGCATTCCCTCAAACCTAGATCTATAGGTACATGACCTAAGATGCAAAAATAATTTTTGAAAATTTTTTTTCCCATACATCGCACAAACTCTTTTAAAAGACAAATTATGAATTTTTCTCAAAAAGAGTCTAAAAATGTTTACCATAGTTGGAATAGATTTAAAGACTTTCTTGCATCTTTGCCCACATCACGGTTATGAAAGCTGGCATGTGATAAGTTTTTTTTGTGAAGGTTTGACCCCATAAATGCATCAAATTGTAGAAATGATGTGTAACGGTGACTTTATGAATAAGAAACCAGATGAGGCCTTTGATTTTTTAGATCGTTTAGCCGAGAATGCACAATCTTGGGATACCACATCCCAAGAACCTCCCATGAGTAAGAACACAATCTTCATCAAGTGGGGGTAGGTACCAGTTGAGGGATGAGGATGACCTAAGGGCTAGAATTGCTACATTGGCTTGGAGAATTAAGGTTATGGAGTTTAAAAAGGTTAAAGAAATTGACAATGTTCCTATCGAGGAGATTTATAGCATTGTGAAATCCTTGGGCACCCCATAAAGGAGTGTCCAATAATTCCTGTTCTAAAAGAAGTTCTCCATAATTAAGCAAATGTTGCAAACACTTTTTCAAAGACTTATAACAACTCATATTCTAATACATATAACCCTGAGTGAAAAAATAATCCAAATTTTAGTTGGAAAGGTGATAATCATGCATCACAAATGCCTCAGCAGAATTCGTCTAATTTTGCTCCCTACACTCCACCCCTAAAGAGGAATTTTGAGGAGGTATTGTTACAATTCATGTAGAGTCAGGCCAATTTTAACAATTAAACCACATAGGCTATAAATGATATCAAGAGTACACTCACTAAATTGACCATTGCCCCATGTCATCAAGAAAAAGGNGGAAACCTTGACTTTTTGACTTATAGAACTATTCTAGGCAATTATAATTTCAAATAAACCATAAATAATGTCATTTAATCCAAAATAGGACCATGGAGCATAACTACTGACTAGTTGAGTACACTTCAGATTACTACAATCCCCATTACCTAAAACCCTGTAAAATTTGGGGAAAACTAACCANACTGAGTAGGTATCTTTCATCATACAACATAGAACTTCACCAAAATATAAAGACCCTGGTTGTCCTACCATCTTATGTGTTATAGGCAACCATAAAATTGAACATACTTTATTAAATTTGGGAGCTAGTGTGAATTTGCTCCCTTACTCAGTTTATGAGCAATTAGTGTTTGGGGAGTTGAAACCCACTTTGGTTACACTACAGTTAGCTGACCATTCAATTAAAATACCGAGGGGTATGGTAGAGCATGTTTTGGTATAGGTTGATAATTTTTACTTTCCTGTAAATTTTATAATTNATGCTTCACTTTTGATGATAATATTTTGAAATTCCTAATCGATTCAAGTCCCACAAGTTTGTTTTTTTTTAACAAATTTAAAAAATTATTTAAATTCAATTCGTTTAAAAAACAAATTAAATCCAGCCAACAACTTTTAAACTAATTTTTTAAATTAATCTAAAAAATCATTTAAACTCAACTCTAAAAAATAAATTCGTTTAAAAACATAACAATTAAATCTTCAATTTTTTATACTGTTTCTGGACTAGGCTTGAATAAAGATAACCCACTTGAAAGAGAGTCCATCTTTACAGATTACCCAAGAATTATAGGCGCAGACAGAGGGTGTGAGAGAGATAGAACAACATTATACCAATTGGACTAGAATTGTTGGGAGCCTTCCAATTAAGGCAGACCCCTCCAAAAATAGGCGTATGCCGCTTTCTGCAGCGAACACACGGTATTCTTTAGTAAAAGGCGAAAGAATAGTTCGCTTTGCGTTCACTGCGCAGCTGCGTAATTTGGATAGGTCTCGGGCTGTTGATTTTATTGTCTGTTTCACGCTTAACACTTCCACTCGAAACCGATGTGGGATAGGCTTTATAACGCTCCCAACCACGCTTCAACCAAGTGTCACACGCCCTTGGCGCTTGTTCCCACGGACAATACTCCATTTTACGTCCCACTGGTTATAATATCAGTGGATCCAACGTCTGAAATTGCATCACCACATTAAAATAATATTCTCCTTGAGTCTCATATCGAGCTGCCAAAGCTACGCTATTTGTTGCAATTCGAGAAAAAAGAAGAGGGGGGGAGGGGTTGAATGTCAACACGGAGTTAATAAACACGTTTCTATTATCTCAAATGTTAAGCATTTTTGGGAGTAATAGTGAATTACCGTATTATTTGTTTTATGATATTTCGTTGAGAGTACTTAGATGTTGGGTCCATCAATAATTTTATGTTGATTATGTAATTTGTATCGTTCAAAGAAAAAAATGTCAACAAGGACAAACACATAGTTGCTATGTATAAAACTTGAATAAATTCATTGGATGGTGTGATTTTATGGGTTTTGCCTATGATACTCATTTTCTTTCTCTTCACACAAGTTCGATTTTTTTTTCCCTTCTTGTCTTATTATTCCAAAAGCAAAAAAAAAATGTTAAAAACTTGAAAATTGGTACATAATAGAACTTTTTAATTAAACAAATTATCAAAGAGCAATGTTATTTGAATTTGAAAATTTGACATAATTTGTTGATCTAATTATTCACTGTCATTAATTTAACTATGAATCCCAATTTTGTTGAGGCCACTATTAATTCAGTGATTGTGATTAATTAGATCAACAAATAAGATCAATATTTTAAGTTTAAATAACATTTTCTATTATCAAACACCCATCAATTATTGTGTAGTATCACTTAAATGAGAGGTTTCAATGGTATTGGTACGAGTCCACCAGGAATTCTTGTTAAAATGTTGTCCCTGATTTTCGTAGGTTGCATTTTGGATGATGGAATCCAAGCATGGAAACTAGCTTTGAGTTTGAGTCAAACTTGATTCAAATTTAAAGTCTTTTTCTTTTTTTTTTTCAATTTCCATTTCAATTCATGGATTGAATATTTCCAAACCAAACACAAGTAAACTTAGTATGGTGAGTGATTGCCCGGCCTAGATCAAACCTAGATCACATATGCAGATTAGGGTCAGATCATAGATATGGGTCAAACCTAGATCATATATACAGGCTAAGTCCATTATCTTGAAAGACTCAATCTATTACTAGCACACGTGGAGATATTCATCTTAAGAAGGGAATCATGGAGCGCAGTTATTGGGGTGCGTATCGTTAGCTTCAAAAGACCACCTCGTCAGTTACGCTGACATTACGGAATCACCCCGCTCTCCATTATGAGGGTGGCGCCTCAATCAGGACTCCCCATAATGGTGCCTCAATCAAGGCTCTCCATAATGACGTCTCAATCAAGGCTTCCTCTAAGGCACTATGAAGTATTACTCGCCTATAAATTGTAAGTCNAAAAGTTTCAACTTGATTTTCTTCTGCGTCCACGTGGAAGCTCACTGTTGCATTACTGAATTTGTTTATCTGCCTCGAGTCTGTTAATATCTTAGGAAGAAACTACTTTATTCGTTTTTATGTGAGACGGTCATAGACTTCATCTTCCATTTCACTTCTGCTGGAAAGAAATCTCAATCAACCATCTGAGTTAGGCCATAACCCAGTAATGGATGTGTCTGGATAAGACAGTCATAAAAGAGCATTATGTAGTTCAATGTCTGTATGTTGTTGGGTCAATGAAGGTCATGGAATCTATTGAGTTCGTATAATCTGATAGCTACTGGCTTACTTTACATTATTGGTCAATACTGTGTATATTTTCACCTAATTTATTCTGGTCATATGACTGTGTTATCATGTTATTTTGCATGAAAATTCCTGGATTCTGCTGCGGTAACATCTAATTTTTCTTCCTCTTTGGCCTATGATTAATGTGCTGATGATATTAATTTTACTTTTGTATTCTTGCTGCATTGGTCTCAAGCTTTGGGTAATTCTGTTGGTTCGAAATCCATGAGTGGGAAATATAACAAATTGTGAAAAAAAAAAACTGGATTTTTTCGATAGTTAAAATAAGATTTGTAAGCTAGATGTCATCTTTTTGATAGGTAATATGCTAGTATAGAAATAAAAGAGCATTATGAAATGGTGGAACATAAATNTCATCTTTTTGATAGGTAATATGCTAGTATAGAAATAAAAGAGCATTATGAAATGGTGGAACATAAATGTCAGTCCTAGTCATTGTTTTCTTGCATCAACCTATAAAGAAGAGGATATGTAACCTTTTCAGAAGTAAAGTATGATGAGTCAGGTAACAAAATGCTTCCCATTCAACTGTTTTGAGACAACTATAAGGGCAACATGCTAATGGTGACAATGCTGGGGAAGTGAAAACTACATCTCCTTCTAATAAGATTGCTTTTTTTTTTTTTTGTAGTTTTGAAATTTGCAAATTGAATTGAGTTTAAGTTCCCTCCATTCTTATTATTAACATAGAAAGACATGTTCACGGAGAGAATTTTTTTTGGTTTTGGGTATATTTGGGTTTTGCCAAGTTCCTTTTTTCTTTTGATTTTTGGATGTAGTAGGTAAAGGGAGGTCAACGTCAGCTTTACTGCGGTTGATTTGTTTGGTTTTGTAAGTTTTGGGCCAATGATTTGCAACCTTCACATCAGTGGGTAGATATGACCATCATGTTACATCCTTCAAGACATTACGTGAAAGGACCACCCTATCACTTAAGATGATGGGTTACTGTGGCCATCTGGGTGCATCAAACCTTTAGGTGTATGAAATTCCTGGTCTTACAAAACTCTTCTAAGCATGGATGCTTCCGGACTTCTTAATCTGTGCCATATGCGAAGTTCCCCTGCACTCTCTTTTAAGTGTGAAATATTGTATATTCTTGCTGGAAAGGTTACTTAGATGGCACCTTCAACTGTACTTCATTCCTCCAGAAGTGAATCTCAACTTCTGATCCACAGTATATTTCGATCTACCATTAGTTTATTGAAAATAGTATCTCCAATATAATTTTTTACAATGTCCTAAACAAGTGTTCTTTCGTTTTATTTGCAGGTTATTGATTATTATACCCGTAAGAATCTTGTTGCAAACCTTCATGCAGAGAAACCCCCGAAGGAGGTCACCGCTGAGGTTCAAAAGGCGCTTGCCCCTTGAAAGGGAACCAGTTTCTACTGACTTGAAATGCATTAAACATCTGGACTATTTCATTCCTTTTTCTGACTAAGCCCCAGCTTTTTAACAAAAATTAGACCTAAACTGCAAGCACCAGCTGCTATCAGTTTCTGAGGTGTTAAGTTTGAGTTATGAACCTCAGCAGAGAGATATTGATTTTGGTCATGTATTCGTTGAATTTTTATTAGGAGCCTTCCAGTTAAGTATACTCGAGACGTATGAGCTGCACATATGGATATTAACGTAATAGTATGTGTTACAGTTGATGTAGTATGCATTTTTTTGTATGTTGAGAATGATGATCAGATCAGATCGGATCAAATTATTTGCATCAAACACAAGATTTGGGTTGCGTAAACTGTGTAGGTCTATCCGGTTGTGCTCATCTAGTCCTGGCATTGAAAGGGGAATGCTTCCGGGTTGATCCCCATTTTCCTTTAAGAAGTTGTTTTCCTGGTTAGTCATGACTTAAACCCATACACAGGTGAATCATTCATCAGATTAAGTTTATTTGTTTGATGAGATCTACAACTCGGATGATCTTTTAGGAAATCTGGAGTAAATGTGTGCAAGAACCCTAACTTCTGATAAGTAGAATGAATTCACAAATAAAAGGGTCGATACAGGAAAATACAATCTGGTCAGACAACCTTCACTTTTTTTCCCTATAAGCTTCACTTTTGATGATAATATTTTGAAATTCCTAATCGATTCAAGTCCCACAAGTTTGTTTTTTTTTAACAAAATTAAAAAATTATTTAAATTCAATTCGTTTAAAAAATAAATTAAATCCAGCCAACAATTTTTAAACTAAATTTTTAAATTAATCAAAAAATCATTTAAACTCAACTCTAAAAAATAAATTCGTTTAAAAACATAACAATTAAATCTTCAATTTTTTATTCTGTTTCTGGACTAGGCTTGAATAAAGATAACCCCCTTGAAAGAGAGTCTATCTTTACAGATTACCCAAAAGAATTATAGGCGCAGACAGAGAGTGTGAGAGAAAAAACAACATTATACTAGAATTGTTGGGAGCCTTCCAATTAAGGCAGACCCCTCCAAAAATAGGCGTATGCCGCTTTCTGCAGCGAACACACGGTATTCTTTAGTAAAAGGCGAAAGAATAGTTCGCTTTGCGTTCACTGCGCAGCTGCGTGATTTGGGTAAGTCTCGGGCTGTTGATTTTATTGTCTGTTTCACGCTTAACACTTCCACTCGAAACCGATGTGGGATAGGCTTTATAACGCTCCCAACCACGCTTCAACCAAGTGTCACACGCCCTGGGCGCTTGTTCCCACGGACAATGCTCCATTTTACGTCCCACTGGTTATAAATATCAGTCGATCCAACGTCTGAAATTGCATCACCACATTAAAATAATATTCTCCTTGAGTCTCATATCGGGCTGCCAAACCTACGCTATTTGTTGCAATTCGATAAAAAAGAAGAGGGGGGGAGGGGTTGAATGTCAACACGGAGTTAATAAACACGTTTCTATTATCTCAAATGTTAAGCATTTTTGGGAGTAATAGTGAATTACCGTATTATTTGTTTTATGATATTTCGTTGAGAGTACTTAGATGTTGGGTCCATCAATAATTTTATGTTGATTATGTAATTTGTATCGTTCAAAGAAAAAAATGTCAACAAGGACAAACACATAGTTGCTATGTATAAAACTTGAATAAATTCATTGGATGGTGTGATTTTTATGGGTTTTGCCTATGATACTCATTTTCTTTCTCTTCACACAAGTTCGATTTTTTTTTCCCTTCTTCTCTGATTATTCCAAAAGCAAAAAAAAAATGTTAAAAACTTGAAAATTGGTACACAATAGAACTTTTTAATTAAACAAATTATCAAAGAGCAATGTTATTTGAATTTGAAAATTTGACATAATTTGTTGATCTAATTATTCACTGTCATTAATTTAACTATGAATCCCAATTTTGTTGAGGCCACTATTAATTCAGTGATTGTGATTAATTAGATCAACAAATAAGATCAATATTTTAAGTTTAAATAACATTTTCTATTATCAAACACCCATCAATTATTGTGTAGTATCACTTAAATGAGAGGTTTCAATGGTATTGGTACGAGTCCACCAGGAATTCTTGTTAAAATGTTGTCCCTGATTTTCGTAGGTTGCATTTTGGATGATGGAATCCAAGCATGGAAACTAGCTTTGAGTTTGAGTCAAACTTGATTCAAATTTAAAGTCTTTTTCTTTTTTTTTTTCAATTTCCATTTCAATTCATGGATTGAATATTTCCAAACCAAACACAAGTAAACTTAGTATGGTGAGTGATTGCCCGGCCTAGATCAAACCTAGATCACATATGCAGATTAGGGTCAGATCATAGATATGGGTCAAACCTAGATCATATATACAGGCTAAGTCCATTATCTTGAAAGACTCAATCTATTACTAGCACACGTGGAGATATTCATCTTAAGAAGGGAATCATGGAGCGCAGTTATTGGGGTGCGTATCGTTAGCTTCAAAAGACCACCTCGTCAGTTACGCTGACATTACGGAATCACCCCGCTCTCCATTATGAGGGTGGCGCCTCAATCAGGACTCCCCATAATGGTGCCTCAATCAAGGCTCTCCATAATGACGTCTCAATCAAGGCTTCCTCTAAGGCACTATGAAGTATTACTCGCCTATAAATTGTAAGTCTACATATACATGGAGAGAAGGTATTACACACATCTCAACACATTACACCTCGAGTGAAAAAACTCTCTGGCCACCATCGTCATTCCTTATGAAATAGGTCACCTAAACAGAATCACCTAATATGTGTCTCTTACTATATTAAGTATCCCCATCACATTCACCGTCATACACATCATCACACTCTTGATTAATTTTGCATAAATTCATTTTGTGCATCATCAGTTTGATGCCGTCTGTGGGAATAATTTAGTTTTCACCCTATTTTATTCCCTCTTCTTATGGCTTTTATAACTAGATTCATGAATCAACAAAGGAAAAATGATGATCAACCACATCACGATGAGGTCCCACCCCTGCCAGCAAGCTCCATCACTGAACCACAATTACTAAAGACTATGCAATTATTAGAAAATCAAAACTAGCAACTCATCCAATTGTTGCTCGTTGGGCACCCTCGAGGAGCCATGCCCCAGCATCTAAGAGGGGCAGCCCCCCAAACGTGTGCCCTACATTGCACCCCTTGAGACTGTGCTACAAAAATTATAAAAAGTTCAGAAACAAAAACCATTCTTACAAAAGCCTATGCTGGGAAAAAGTCGCGAAAGCTTTTCCTCTGAACTCATCGTAGCCATCAATAAAAGCACCAGCAACGGTATCCTGCAAGTCATGGACAACCTTTTATGCAACCTCCCTCCTCTTCTCCATCTCATGAAAGTGAGTCTTTGCTCTGGTAGCCCTCTCATGAGCTACCCGCAACTCTACTTTAGCTGCGTAGCCCACCTATGAGCTACCTACAACTCTACCTCAACTTTGAAAGCCTCTCGTAAGTTACCCGTAACTTTGTCTCTGCTCTCGTGCAACCAGCCTCCAACTTAGCGACTCTCTCATAAGTCGCCAAAATTTTGGCCTCGAGAGGTACATCTTTCTTGCGAGCCACCCTTAGCTCCGATAGCCTTTTCATGAGCTACCTGCAGCTCTACCTCAGTTCCGGCAGCCCTCTCGTTGGTTATCCACAACTCTGCCTCTTTCTAATTGGAGTCCTTGATGTCTGCTCATGTTGGTTGACTCTCACAAAAAAGGTACATAGCAGCCTCAGACACCCACAACACAATAGGGGAAATACGAAAAGTAAAGACAATCCTAGCAATTTCAACATCAGTATTGATGGTACTGAAAATAGTGCTCACTCTGGAAGTGGCGTCGTCAATGACTGCTTTGCCATAATACTTGTGTCCCTGAAGAAGCTCGCTAACATTGTTTTTGCCATCATCACCTCTGGAATCCGTCGTCATGCTACATGCGCCCAACAACTCGCCACCGCACCCACTGTTGTACTTTGATATCCGTCGTCCGCACACCCATACCTCGGCGCCCTTGCCTCCTAGCCCTGAACCTCCGCCTCACCTCCTAGCACCTACATATCGGTGCCCAACACCACCTCGCTGGCCTCTAGTGCTTGGACCTCAGCGCCTCGCCTCATGCCTAGAGCCTGCTTCCTGCGTCTTGCACCCTTTGTCCTTACGCCTCGCTACCTGCCAAGGGCGCCCGCACCTCGTCTGCCAAAGGGTGCCAACATCTTTGTTGCCTCGTCTCCTATTAGTGCCCGTGACTTAGCTTGCTAGTGCCCGTGCTCCCTCGCTGCCCTGTCGGCGCCCTCTACGCATCCCACGCTAGACAACCTCAATTGTTTATGATATGAAAAATTTTACGACAAAATATCCAGAAGGAATGGTAAAAAAGTAGATTATTCTTACTGATGTCTTCTCCCCCAAATTCCATTGGACTCTGGGCATGGGGGCAAATGACGGTCCCAACCTAAACCAGGCCCAGATCACAAATGCAAACCAAGCTCAAATCATAGGTGCGGGACAAACCCAAATCACAAATACAGGCCAATAAAGGTCAAACCAACCATCTTGGGAGACCCAATCTATTACTAGCGTACGTGGAGATCTCCATCTTAAGAAAGGAGTCATGTAGCGCAGTTATCGGAGTGCTCATCCCCAACTTCACAAGACCACTTCGCCCATTACATCAACATCACAGAATCACCCCGCTCCCTGTTACGAGGGTGACGCCTCATTTAGGGCTCCAAGTAATGACTCCTCAATCAAGACTCTCTCTTAGGCGCTATGAAGCTTTACTCACCTATAAATTGTAAACCCCGCTTACACATGCGGGCATCACACACATCTCAACACACCACACCCTGAATAATAAAACTCTGCGACCATCATCAGCATTTTCAGTGGAGTAGGTCACCCTAACCGAACCACCTAAACTGTGTCTCTTGTTGTATTAAGCATCTCCATCACATCATCATACACACCATTACACTCTCAATTGATTTTGCATAAACTCATTTTATGCATCATTTGTCTGTACGAGGCTTTGTGTTTCATGAAAAAAAAAAAAAGTGGCATTGTGGTAAGAGGTATGTTATAGGGAGTTTATTAGAGATCTAATTCAATGTACCTATTGGATTAGTTATAAGTTCGAATATTAGGTGAAACCCATTTCAAATCCAGTGGTTACATTGGGCCTTTTTTTTTTTTTGAAAAGTACATTGGGCTTGTTTAGGGCTAGTTTTTTTTTAGGTAAAAAGCTACAGTTTGAAAATCTTTAAAAAAAATATTAGATTTAAAAAAATCCCCCAAAACTGTTTGGGTTGTTTTTTAAAAAAGCTGAAAAAGTCCTTTTTGAATAACTTTCTAACTTTTTTGGCTTTTGTGTCAAAATAAAAAAATAATTACATACATGTATAGATTATTCATAATAGTTTTCAAAATGAAAATGTCAAATTTTTTCACATCACTAATAATATTTTATGAAAATAATAAACTAAAAAGTTATATGATACCCACAACAAAACTCCAAAAAATGGAAGAAAAGCTCATAAAATCAATTTTTTGAATCAATTTAAATAAGTTTTTTTTGGTCCAAAAATTTGCTGCATAAGCTAATAAAAAGGTTAACGTCCAAACAGAACTGACTTATTTTACTCCAAAACCCTTAAAACCTACCTATTTAAGTTAGTTTCAAACATATCCATTAAATCAAGTATTCAAATTAAGTCTAAATAACATTTTTCTTGTGCCAAGGGTTGTGATTAGTTCGTGTCAGGCCATTTCAACAAAAGAAACGACAACCATGATTTGTTTATGGGCCCATAGCGGAGTCTACAATACATATAGCTGACATGATGGATCAATTTTTCAAGGTTTGTTTTCTTTTTAAATTTGTTTTCAGTAGAACCATGAACAGAGTCATTAATCAAAAGAAGGTCCAATGATCGTATTCATTGGGTTAAAAGAAGGGTTTTTTAGGTGTAGGTACAATTTTCAATACTTATTTGAGCAAAAGTGTATGGCTAAATGATTTATTCTATTAAGAACAATTTTTATAAAAAATTTTATGTTTAGGTACAAAATTCAAATGAATTAAAATCTAAACACCCTTCCTTATTTTATGCCGCCATGATTGACAGTTATTTTAGGAAACGAATATTTAAAGATTACATATTTGTTATCTTCTTAATTTTTGAATTTTGAATGAGCAATTTTGTGAGATTTATGCATCTATTAACAGTTATTTTAGGAAACAAATATGTAATATTTACATATTTGTTATCTTTATTTTTTTGAATCAAACGTATGTGTTCAACTGATGAGTCTTCTTCAACATAAGTCTTCTTCAACAGCGATTTACTTCTTCGGTGGTGGATTTATTCGAAAAAAAGAACTGCAAATACCAATCACCGTCATCAGCTTAAAAATTAGTTGTTAATAATAATATTCATTCTTTTATTTTGTCATTTTTTTTTGGGAAAATTTCTATGTTCGATTTTGTTTTATGTTTATTCGTTATTGGAATGAAGAAGAAAAAAAACTTCATTTGGTTTTAATTGGTGTAACTATTTTTTCTTATAGACATAATAAGTATATTTCTTCTTTTATTCGGTCATTTTTTTTTAGAAATGACTATGTTCGATTTTGTTTTATGTTTGTTCGTTGTTAGAATGAAGAGAAAAAAAAAGTACTTTTGGTTTTAATTGGTGTAACCATTTTTTCGTATAGACATAATAAGTATATTTCTTCTTTTATTAGAGCATTTTTTGGGGAAAATTCTTATGTTTGATTTTGTTTTATGTTTGTTCGATGTTGGAATGAAGGGAAAAAAAATTGATTTTGTTTTAATGTGTGTAACTATTTTTTAATTGGTGTAACTGTGTTTTAATGAATGTAATTTTGATTTAATGGGTGTAACTATGTCAATACAGTTTCAACTATTAATTTTTGAATATTAATAGTTTGCGATTGTGATCACAAATAGTTACTTAAAACAATTATGTAACTATTTTTAATCAAAAAATCAAACAACACAGATTGTGAGAAAAAAAATTAATGAATGACAAAAATACAAAAAATGAATGTCACTTACAATTTCCGGTGAAGAAGTTGTTGAAGATGATTCACAGTTACTTGACCATAGGACACGATGAACAGTCCCAAACTAATTTAAAACCAATTATAAAGTATGATACTTGATTATTCTAATATAAACTAATTATCATTTCATGATTTTTTTTAAAAGGGAAATAGCCGTGGCAATTTTTTTAAAAAAAAAGATTAAAAAATAGAAGAGAAGATAGAAGATAAGTAGATAAGGGCAAAAGAAGAGACGTGAGGTGTGGGAATAGCACAAAAAAACATATGGAAGATAATTGATTTTCATATATTTATTATTTATCGATGGCAATAATGGTATTTTAAAAAAATATGCACTTTACCCAAAATAAGTTTTTGAATTGTACTTTTGCCTAAATAAGTCTAAAAAATTGTACTACTAAGGTTTTGGGCCATCCAGTCCATAGGCTTAAAGACATATCCTTACGCCATAGTTCAAAAGGTTTTTTGGGTGTGGATATATTTTTTTAAACTTATTTGAGATGAAGTATATAGATAAATTAGTCATTATCCGTGCCTGAAAACACTATATAACCAAAAAAAAAAAAATTACACAATTGTCCAAATTCAAAAAGAATAACCTAAAAATATTCATACCAATTATTATTTTAAAATGACTCAAAATATATCCCCGATCATATCTTCTATATTAATAGAGCTGTCGTAATAATATATAAAACTTTTTAAAACAACATCATATATACAAATGCCTTCGGAAAAAAAAAACAAATACTAACATAATCTATTGAAATTTACAATCTTTAAGTAATAAATAAAATGTTGTTCATTTACAAGACTCATGAATTTATCACATTTACCACCACTCAATCCAATAACAGAATATAATTATAAACACATTCACCATATTTCCAATTCACTCTATCCCCCTATCCCCATGTAATAAATATCTCAAGCCAAAAAAATAAAAAATACTAATATAACGCAATTAAATTCACAATCTTTAAGTGATAAATAAAATCAACCAAATCTTACTCATTTATAAAACTCATTAATTTATCACCACTAACACCATTCAACCCCAAATGACACAATAAAATTATAAATTTAATTACCAAATTTTCAATCCTCCATATATATATATACACAAAAACATACTCTCTCACATTTATTTTTTGGCTAGCAACAAACCTTCCTAACCAATAATTTTTTTTATTAGAAATATAATAATTCAAGTTCTTATGATAAAATAATAACAAATTAATATCTAATTAAAAAATAAGGTAAAAAATACGGACTTCTCCAGAGTTTTGACAATATTATGCGGACACTCCTTGATATTTTATAAATAACATGGAGATCCCTGGAGTTTAAAATTTATTACACAGAGACCCCTTCTGTCTCCCTTCCTTTAATATTGCTAACGGAAAGTGATGATTTTATCCCAAAAAAAAATTATTATTTTTATAATTGCCTTTCTCCAACTTTAGTATCCAAAAAATTAAAAATTTAATAAAATAAAATAAGATTTGATTTAGTACCCAAAAAATTGATATAATTTAGTGCCCCAAAAAATTGATTAAATGAATTTTAATATTAATTTGATAACAATAAAAACTAATTTGATATTAATTCAACAAAGTTGAATATAAATTGGACAAAATTAAATATCAATTTTTGATAAAAATATATATTAATTTACAATTTAAGGTTCATTTCGTGTTGAATATTATTTGTTGTTGATTAAACCAACATGAAATTGACCTTAAATTATAAATTTTTTTGTTGTATATAAACTTAAAAATTTGCATTTTAACCCATAAAATTTAAATACATATTTTTTTATAGCATTGCGTATTCTCTCTTACTATATCATTTGATAAATTTTTTTTTGGTCAAGATTCGACCACACATACTTAAATCAAATCAATTGTTCACCCCCACTTTTTTTTAAGAGAATCGCTCACCTCCATTTGTTAAACTCAAAAATCTCTAGTTTATATGAAAATAAGTGAAAGTAAATTAAAAAACTTAGTACCAAAATTATGACAAATAGAGCAAACATTAAAAAAACTAAAAAAATAATCTATAAAAAAACCATTATCAATGAGAATTTTAGAGGAATTTAGGCCCGGAATCAATTAAGACATAATTTCAAGCAAAGATGTAAAACTCAGATAAAAAAAATCCTCAAATCATTAAAAATGTGTGCTATTTTTTATTTACATTAAGTGTTATTTAAAAATTAAGAAGTAAGTGACAAAATACATGTTGTCAGATATATAAAATTTTGAATTAATTTTGTGGACTAAATAATTGCATAACATGTAGTTTTCATATGTTTTATGGAGTAAAAAATAAAAAAATATCACTTGGAAAACAGAAAAAATAAGATAATAATATGAGAGAGAAAGAGAGAGAAAAAAAAAGCATAAGATAGATATAAAGAGAGTTAGGTAAGCGATAGGAGTCTTAAAAAAATTTGGCATGAGAACCGTCAGATCAATAATCGTCAAGCGATCTAAGCCACGAAAAGTTAAAGACAAAGAAGTATAGCTACTTTATTATATAGATTATTTACTCAATTAAGTTCAATTTTAATAAAATATTTTGTGATTGCGTACAAAATTCAAAATGATATTTTATTTATTTGACTTACTTACCCTTCTTTAAATTATACATAATTTTTATTTTTCACTCTCTCCCCCAATTTCTCACGTCATTACTCTCTATCTCTCCATTAGTCTCTCTCCTATTTTCTCTCTCTCTTTCTCTCACTCTCTATCCCCCTATTTTCTCCCACAATTACTCTCTTTTCTCTCTATCTTTATATCAACGTTACAACACACAATTACACCAATCAGTTATAATTACCCTATAATACACCAAGCAATTATTCATATATTCTAATAAACTAAACAGTTACATCAAATAAATACACAAAATTATGATACCAATCAAATTTATCATTCAATTATTTACATAAAATTAAAGAGTTATACCATTAGTATCACGATAATTATATCAATTATATATACTAAATTTGGTGTAATGGTAAACTCTTTTGTGTAATGATAAACTTAATTTGGTGTAACCATATTGTGATACTAAATGATGTAATTTTTTGATTTATATAATAACTGAATAAAAAATTAAGTTAATTTTGTAATTTCATGTAATTGTTTGGTGTAACTGTTTGATTTTATTAGAACACCTGAATAACTGTTTGGTATATTCTAGGGCAATTGTAACTAATTAATATAACTTATTGGTATAATTGTGTTGTTGTAATATTAATATAAGGAGAGAGAGAGAGAGAGAGAGAATAATGGTAACAAAAAATAGGAGAGAGAGATATGAGAAAATCAAATCAAATCTTTATATATTTAAAAAATTTATCAATAGGAGAAAAAGAGAAAATAGGGAATGGATAAAGAGAGAAACAAAGAGAGATAGAGAAAATAGGGAAGAGAGAGAGAGTAATGGAATAATGAATGGTATTTTAGTATTTTTTTAAAAAAAATACACTTAGAACCAAATAAATTTTCTTAATATAATTTAATTCAATGAAATCCAAATTTTTATACTAACTTTCAAATTTTTCTGGTCCAAATTCCTTCATGGACAGCATCTAATGGGTCCTTAGAGGGCTATCCATTGTGGTGGTGGGCTAATGAACCTATTTTTTCAGAACAAATTGACAGGGCAATCAAAATCTTTTTAAATTTTAAACAAACTAATGGATCGTTTGGCTGACCAAACGAAAGCCTATGACAATATGTTCATATCACCAACGTCTGTCTTAATCTTTCACTCAAATTTAAATTTGAGCCAAAAAAAATTTAAAAATTTATTCAAACATTTGACTCAAACTTATTCCAAATTAAGAGAGACTCATTTTTTTTATTTAAATCAATGAAAACTCAAATCTTTATCCAAATATTTAATTGTAAAATTTCGCCCTTTTTTATAGATTCAATGATCATCTTTACTTTATTTTAAATTTAGGTTTATCCTTATTTAAATTTGAGTATTTCTTTCTTTAAAGTTGAGTTTGTCAATTGGACCTCTTTGTATCAAATCAAATTTTTTACTCACAAATTAATTTAAATTTAAATAAAAATTTGAATTATAGTTGGAGATGCTCTAAGAGCATCTCTAACTCAAACTCTAATTAAGACTTAAATTCTATACCAATTTTTCTACCGTAAATTTTTACTTTATCCAAAGTCCAAAAGACTTATTTGATGAGTTATTCTCTATCTCTTCGTGTCTTTCTCTTCTATGTTGTTTCCATCGCCAACTATTACCAAACCATTCCCGGATCCTTGGAAGATCTGTAGGTAAACTTATTCATTTTCATCTTCTATCTTTTTAATTTTTATATTTTTTAAAACTCTAATCACACTCATCTTTCATACTATATAAACCTTAAGTTTACTCATCAAATTTTTCTGTGATTTTTTTTAGTTAAATAATGTTGGTAGTGTAATTTTAGACCATCGATTCTTCCTAAAAATTTAAGGCTTCATTATCTACTATTTTATAAAATTAGTCATTTTATTTCTCTGATCATTCATTTTTGTTGAAAACGATCTCCTTTTTGTGTTCCTTAGACCAAACCATGTCAAAGTAATTCATTTTTTTTTCTTTTTCTTTATTTGGATTTACATAAGAAGATAAGGAATTAGAACATTTTGAGAAGTGTGGGATAGTTTTTTTTTTTTGTTCCCGAGTAGTGTTGTATCATTTATTTTTGGAGAGTTCATTTATATTCAATTTTTTTTTTTTGAGTTACTCATTTGTAGAGATATATGAAAGTTTCATTTATTTTTTCATTTCATGATTTGAATGATAACAAAAATGAGTTCTGAGACAATAAGAGAATTTTTTTAAAAAATTGAGTAGATATTTGAGTTTGTTGTTTTGCTCAAATTTGAATCTAAATTTGAGTCATAGTTGAAGATGCTCTAAGATTATCTTCAAAAGATTCAAATTTGAGTAAAAAATTTGATTTAGTACGAGTCTCTCCAATTGATAAATCTATTTTTTGTACTCAAAATCTTTTTAAAATTCTTATCTTATCTCAAACACTCTAATACTAGTTGCAACGGATATGTAATAAAAAGTTTGAATCTTTCAAATCTCTGATTCAATTTTCTCTCAAAAAGTAAGAAAAATCGAAAGGTTTTCTTGTAGCGATATTATCAAAATATCATGTTGGCTAAAATCAGAACTAAAATTTAAAGTATTGGTCAATATTGAATCATATTTAAACTTATTGAATCATATTTAATATTTTTTTAATTAATACCATTATACATAAATCTTTCACTGGACTTACCACCACTGAATCATAACCTTTTAGCAAAATTCTCTTCTTTTGACTTCCCGACCCCCAATCCACGAGCTTTAGACGAGACACAAGACGTCATCGTCGTTCCAGCTTCCCCGGCCGGAGATCTCCAATGCCGGTGAGACCTAGCACCTATACTCAGACACACACACACACAAAACTATATATATATATATATATATATATATATATATATATTTTTTTATTTTTTTTTTTTTTTTTTTTACAAAAATNAGTGTAGTTACGATTTGATTTTAATCATTTCAATTGTTATTGTTCTAAATGTCGATGACTTGAAATTAGGGTTAGCCGTAACGAATTGATATTTTCATCATCATCTTCATGGTAAAAGTAAAACCTTCATATGCAACCTATCTGTACATTTGTGTGCAATCCAATTTTTGGAACCCTAATAATTTGTATTGATAGTCTTACCAGATTTATTTTAGTTTTGAATTATTTTTTAAAAATTAATCTGCTGATTTTAATTACAGAAAAACTTTATTCCGAATCCTAATAACATGCACAAAGTGGCTTTCTTCATATTCAAAATCACAACTTGCTTAATTACAAACCCAAAGTGCTGGCATAATAAACCATTATTAATCATCTTCTTTAATTGTGCTCTAGCAAGTGCATTTTTTTTGGTTTGAGTAGGCTAGCCTAGAATATTACTTTAGTAGCAATAATTTGTAGTTGAAGACACTGTGTAATAAACTCTGACCGTCCAAAAGATCAATCCCACTATATCAAAATAAAAATATGAAATCACATAATTTGAATTAATTTCTATTCTACCCATTACTTTTTAAAACAAAAATCGACAATTTTCTCAAAAAATATCAATATGTGTACACTATTGTATGTATGTGGGGGGATAAAATTTAAATCCCTAACTCTCTTATTATATAAATTTCTCAATATTGACATGTTACTCTCTTGCATCGTTCAATAAAAGTCTCGTTATATCCATCATTCTCATCATGATTGTTCATTGTTTGATACCAAAATGAAATGCCCTCTTGTTGGTTTTGCTTTTGCCCATTTTTCTATCTCATATGTCTAACTCTTTTGGGGTTATTTTCCGTTTTAAATTGCTATTTTACACACATTAAACAGCTAACTTTGTCATTATAACTGTTGCAGTAGGGGTGCTTTGAACAGCAAATTCATATACACAAACATACATGGCGTCCTTCCGAGCATTTTTGAACAGTCCTGTTGGCCCCAAAACAACTCATTTCTGGGGTCCTGTAGCCAACTGGGGATTTGTGGCTGCCGTATGGTTCTCTATTAGAGCTAAATGATTTGTTAACTTGCTGCATAAGTACTTCTTGCAGACCTTGCAAATTTAAAATTGTTTGCTTTGTGGCAAAGTTATACTTTTGAAATCATATTTGATGGATTTGGCAGGGGCTGGTGGACATGCAAAAACCCCCAGAAATGATATCTGGCAACATGACTGCAGGTTGCATACATCTAACTCAAAAGGAAGCTGGACTTTGATGATTCAGATTCTAATTTATTTTCTTTTTATTGCTGCAGCAATGTGTGTGTATTCCGCTTTATTCATGAGATTTGCATGGATGGTACAGCCTCGCAACTATCTACTTTTAGCATGCCATGCCTCAAATGAGTCGGTGCAGCTATATCAGCTCTCCCGTTGGGCAAAGGGTCAGGGGTACGTAAGTGAAGATGTTGTTTCAGTTGCATATCTGAGTGTATTTTGTTCATTTGGTGTCTGATTATCGTTTCAGTGTTATGGCCATCTTTCTTTTTTCACAATCGAATTAAAACCCTTCCCTCTCTCCAAACTTTTCTTGGCTCTGTGTAGAACCTAAAAAAGACAAATGCATAGACTATTTGACAAAATATTTTACTGGGCCATAAAATTGGTTGCATATAATCCGATGACTCACCATACGTTGAGAAAAAAACAGTTGTTTTACCAGATCTCACGTTTTTAACCTCTTGATTGGCTTCAGGAGAAGAGGAAGGGGAAAATTCCAAGGACATTATATTTTTTGTTTCCTATTTACATTTCTTGAATTTATTGTTTTACGCTTTTTACTGAAAAAGTATAGATAATTCTAAGCTAAAATTTAGATAAGAATGTGACAGTTTAGAACTTCCTTCCCTTTTGTAACTGGTGTCTTTTGGGAGATTCCTTATTGTTAATCTACACATATGGTCAGATATCCATCTAAGCATGCGTGCGTGAACATATCAGAAGTTTGAATGCAATCGCACACCTCCTTGGCTATATTCACTGCCTAACTTCTATCAAGTTCTTTTCTAGTCAGAAGTTGGCCACCTTAGAATTGTGCATCTTGAGCAAGCTCTCACACCTTTTGAGGGCTTTTTTATACCTTTCTTGATTACCATATCTGCTTGTCTGGACGCATACTCTGTGGAAGCATACTACGCCATGGAATTGATTTTTATACCCTTGTTTCCTCTATCATAGGTACTTGCAGCAGAAGGAAGAGAAACCCTTATCTGAGTGATGCTGTGCTACTGTTCTTTTGCTTTCCTGGGATCTGTAATCTTTTGGTGGTTTTTGCAGAAATGATCATTATCTTTGTATGAAAAAATTGTGTAATAAATACACACAAGATTGTGCTCATTTTGTAGCAATAACAACTAATCACCATTATGCGTTCTCAACTTATAAGAAACTTACAGCTTGAAGATCAGAATTGTTCGCAATGAANTCGGTGGTTTTTGCAGAAATGATCATTATCTTTGTATGAAAAAATTGTGTAATCTCATTTTGTAGCAATAACAACTAATCACCATAACGCGTTCTCAACTTATAAGAAACTTACAGCTTGAAGATCAGAATTGTTCGCAATGAAAAAGGTTGCTTTCTAATTTTTGAATCTGGTTTCTGAGGGCCTTACTGCTTTCAAGTTCTAGATTCAAATTGTTTTTTCATTGCTCATGTTCCATACTGGCTCCTATAGACTGCGTGGCTAGAGAACTTATATCAATCCCCATTTCTGCAAATCAACATGGAAGTGGCTCATCTGGAGCTATAACTATACCTAAAAATTCTTGCACTGACTACTTCTTGCATAGTATCTGGTTTTCTTCATGATCAGTTTGTGAAATCTAGAGTCAATGATTCAGCCGGATCCAGCCCTGTGCTCGTTGATTATACTAGACCAAATCACAGGAGGCCAAGTGGTTTATAAGCTAGATAGTGCTGATTCGGACGTATAAAGGCACATTTCATTCTTCACAATGGCTGCTTCATTATTTCTACACAGCAAGATTGGTTACATAGCTCGGATAACAATTTCACCTTTGTAGGAATAACCAATCCTTCATACATTTTTAGTACTGTATAAAAAAACGACATTGACATAGCAGTTTGAAACCAGGAGGCTATGTACAATACGTTTACAAAATGGATTTGCCAAATATAATTTTATTATTTGGGACGATAACAAAAAACAAAAATAAATGAAGAAAAGAGAAGACAAGCAATCTGATCTTGCCCACCTGCTTCATTTTGCAAGGTTACAGTTAGACACTCTTTGCTAACTACCCCCTTGAAAACTCAAAATTATCAGCTCCTTTACCCAAGATGATGTGGCGCAGCAGCCGGCTATGCTTGTGTCCTGACCTTTTTTGGTGCATTATGTTCCCCGTATGAATTGTCAAACGTCGGCCAAGCCAAACAAGTGAAAACTCAACACTGTTAACCAGATCATGATGCATCAGTGCTCTCTCCTTTTGGCTTCTTGCTTTTTTTCTTGGATTTGAGCTTCTTACTCTCATTGTGCTCCTTAGATGCCTTTTTCCGTTTAACAGGCAACATATTTTCTTCATCTCTATCTTCCATCTCAGTCACGGTATGCGTTTCACTTGGTGATAGACGTGTTGCAGTACCAATAATTTCTGTTTAAGGAAGCTAACATGTAAGATCTTTGCAAACCAAAATGAGAACTTAAATGTGGCACTGAAAGGTCACAAGATTGTTAATTTGAAGCAACCTAACCACCACTGCAGAAAAGCACACCACAGAACAAGGGGGTGAAAGTGTATAATCATAATTGTAGCCTCAAGTTTAGACAGTTCTACATTGTCAGGGAAAAAAAGGAAATAAAATAAATGTTTATCGTAACCTAGACAAAATCAACCCCCCCCAAAAAAAAAAGTGACTTTCTTCCAACGAGAGAGAGAGAGACACATGCAAACCAGTACCATGTCTAGAAAATGGCAGGATTTGTAGCCCTTTTTTCTTTTGACGTTGAAAAGTTCAGCATTCATATGAAGTCGAAGAAAAGAATAATTTCCTGAAGGACTTTGTAAGTGGCAAATAAACTATAAATGACATTGGTCTCAAAATAGGTGGGTAAAATAACCCACTGACAACTCTTTGCTCCAATAAAGCAGCCAGCTATTGTGACAAATGACAAAACTGATAAAATGACTCTCAATTATGTCATATCAAGCATTTTCCCTTTCCTAGATAAATAATCTTAAAGGAGGACGCAAGATCATATAGAAGAAATGATCCAGCTGACAATGATAGCAACTAGGCACTCCTCGGAAACAATATATTTATAGTGCTATACATGGCATTAAATGTCTGTTCTAATCAACAAAATACACTAGTACACTAATGACTCCAATTCATAATCCAAATATTAGTACATTTTTGCTTGAAGGTCCCACACTGAACGGTGAAGAAATTTTACTTTTTGTAAAGCAACAATGAAGCTAAAACATGGAGAACTACTGTCTTATAGTTCTAGAGGGGAAGTTGCAAACCATCAACTCAAAAAACGGCAGTATTGCGTGGCTATATGGTTTAAAATAGGCATTTTTGAAGTAAACATACTTTGGTCTCCTAATGATAACATTGTGCCCATCACTCAGTTGATCAAGAGAACAAATCCAGCACTTGCAACTAGCAGACAAATTCAAATGAGCTAAGTAAGCCTTCACCATTCTGGTTGAACCACAGCATTATACGTTCCAGATAAAACTGGTCTGTTACCGTTTTTCCTATATTTTTAGTTATGACTCCAACTTTTGCAACGACTCCCCTTTGGGTATTCAATAACTAAAATTTTCAGTTATTTGATTGATGACTCCAGCTTTCACAAACTCTAATTTGTTGCTAATACAAACTTGTTTGGCATAAGAAAAATATATTCAAAATATAAAAAGTAATACATCCAGGACGAGCAGTTTGGGACAAGGCTTTGTTGAGTTGAGTTTATCAAAGACGAGCAGACCCAAGCTAAATGGACATAATGAGCCTGGTAAATTACTACTATGAATACAAGTAAAAAACCCATGCAAATATTCCCCTTGTGGCTAATTCCTCAATCAGGGAAATCCTTTGCTTTAAAGCAAACTACCAAAAGGGCATTACACACAAACAAAAGGAAAAACTAACCTTCATCGCTAAAATGAGAATCGAAAACAACATTTGTGAGCTGCTGCTTCAGAAACACCTGCATTCATATTTTAAGACAGCTAAAATAGTTTAAATGGTTAAACTCAGTAACATGGCAACTTTGTGCATCCAATACTTAGGTAGCTACTCATTAAAACTGAGGCAAGATTCTTTAAAGACTAAACACAAGTATATGCCTTAACCACAATTATATGATTTTAGGATTGCCACAAGACTAGTGGACCCTATCTAAGCTTATTGTAAGACAGGCTTAACATTCACAAGTGCAGTACAATCCTTCTAACATCAATCTTCTAAAGCACAATAGAGTCAGTGAAACATATACAGTACATATAACTATTGGTAGCAGGAGCCTGGTATCATACCGCAGAAAGAAGTTGCCGCGACTTTATATCCCAAACACGTAAAAAGCTGTCCAGTCCTAGTAAAAACATCAAATTTTTAATTCAGCAGTTGTGACTTGTGAGAGAGAAATTAGAAGTTGGCACCTAATCGTTATGAGAGTTCATGCAGATTTGCAACCTTTGACCCGCAGATGCATTAGATGTAAGATGTCAACTTGGGCACCATACTTTTTGTACCAAAATTAAAATGAAGAAAATAAGACGGAAGAATTAGAGTAATACAAGGTTAAATCTATTTGAATCTGTGGAACTGACTTGACCATCATACAAGAAGTGCTTTTTATTCCGTCGTAGAGATTAAATTGACATTCAGCACAAAATGAACACATCAATTTTCCCCCAAAACAAGGGACATCATCGCATATTGAACAAGTCATGTCCTGTGCATGTTGAAATTTCTACCATAACACTTACCACATGAGACTATCACTGGGTGCTCTGGGTGCCTGGCAATGGATCTTATACTCCCAGAACATTTCCCCAAAAAGCATCCCAACAGTTTCCCTGTGTTAATTAAAAAAGCGAGTGCTTAAATGGCAGGCTCACAATTCACCATATACATAGACTTCAGAATGACAAATCTCAAAAAATAAGTAAGCCACAATTAATTTTAGACCAACTCTCTTCAGATACCACAAGTCCAAAGACATAAAAGAGAGAAGAAGTTTCTCAAGAGAGAGACTATTGTTACACATAATTCAGTTAAACAAGGCATGCTAAAGCAGTGTGAAACTCACAGATGATATAGAACAGAATTCATGTGAAGTATGGAAGGGCAATTGACAATGTGAAATAAACTTGTAACAAAATAGCATAAGTGATCATTCTGGTAAGGTTTTCTAAGCATACATACAATCACAATGTGGATGTGGTAAACAGCATTCAACATCAAAAACTTGCTGAAAACCTTATAAATGAGTGACACTCAAGAATCAAGATACATATTTAAATGTAGGACCAACTTCCCTTTACCTCCCTATGGTATGCCCCAAATGCACTTTACTTTAAGTTTTAAAAATGTCAACATAACACTCACATGGTTTGTGGACTAAATTGCAAAGTTACATTTTCCACCCAATTTAACGTTTCGTGTGAGCCACGCACCAAAAAAGAGAGTTGGTGTAAAAATAGATTTTAAAAGGACAAAACTACCCCACCTAAACACCGAGTCTCTCTCTCTCTCACACACACACACTTTAGACATTACTGCAACCATCTGGCAACAAGTCCAAACCTTACTTTTCTCTTCATGTTTTGCTTTTCTCTAGTGAGTCCACTATCAGCAGCCACTTCTCCTTAGTGAGGCTCTAATCATGAAGTGAACAAAAATTCTGGAAGTTGAAATAGAAGAAGAAGAAGACACTTGTTGCAGGGACCAGATAAAGGTTGCAATGATGCTGGTTATTGATGAAACAAATGGCCAAGGTTCGGGTGTCAATAGTGTCAAGTTGTGGTTTAAATATTTAATAAACTGAAAGTGAAAGACGAAGCTTTTACAACTAGAAGGGCAGGAGGATCAAATTAGTCATCTGGGTGCACTTCACTCAGACCTATTGCCTTCATTACCAGCTGACTTTTCTGTAATGTTGAATTTTTTTTCAAAAAATCTGTAATGTTGAAAATTACCAGCTGAATTTTCTGTAATGTTGAAAAATCTTCATGACTTTTCAACAAATTTTCTATCTTCCGAAAAATTAAAGCTGGAAATTTCTGAGAATGACGAGATATTTCATCAAAATCTATTAAAACAGTGTTTGTTGTGTTGTATCGTCCTTCATGGTCGATGGTGGTGGGTTTTAGAGAGAGAATGACGAGATGTTGTAGATAGGTCGGCTGGAGGAGAAGGGGTGAGAGTTTACAGAGGTTGGAGGAGAAAGATGGGTAGGAACGTCATTTTAGATTTTCCGTTAACTGAGTTAGCATTGGGATTCAGTCCACAAACCATGTGAGGGTTATGTGGACATTTTTAAAACTCAAGAGAGTAAAATGCATTTGGAGCAAACCACGAGGAGGTAAAGTGAAGTTTGCCCTTAAATGTATTAGGCAGCAGATTTGAACTATAAAGGAAAATGAACATAGTTTGCTTGGAGTACATTCCATTGGATACTTTTCCAAACAAAAACAGCTTGACTTGATATTATGAAGAACATACAACTGGCCCCGTTCACCATTCAATATCCAAAAGTTGAAAATAAGGAAAAATATGAGGTAAATGTGCAGTAATGTCTTATGTAGCATGATGCAAAATATAATTTAGTTTTCATAAGCAGGGCAGCACAATCTTTGAGGTTTCAAATCTAACACCTATAGGTATTAATTATAGGCAGGTCCCTCGACTGGTCAGTAGGGCTATTAAATGAACCAAG
Organism: Ilex paraguariensis; assembly: GCA_963454935.2. Taxonomy (NCBI): domain Eukaryota; kingdom Viridiplantae; phylum Streptophyta; class Magnoliopsida; order Aquifoliales; family Aquifoliaceae; genus Ilex; species Ilex paraguariensis. The sequence continues at coordinate 291,751 of CAUOFW020006791.1, read as the reverse complement.
TAGCTGGGGCGCTCGGCTCCTTTTTGGTTCACTCGAGTTCTCCCATATTACAAAATGAGTCGAATGTAAACAAATTTTTAGGCTCGTTTTGCATCCAAGCCAAGCCCAAGCTATTTGCAAGCAAGCTCATTTTTATTTCCTATACAAAATATCCTTGTAAATTATTAAGAACTTCAAGGTCACTTTAGTAAAACTAACAAAATTATAATCTATTTACACAATTCATCAACTCACATCAATACCTATCCAACACAACATAAGGGTGCCATTGACAGACTCATCACGTGGCCACCTCCCCTCTCTCCCGGTCTCCCCCTTCCCCTTGAGCAACAAACCCTTTAGTGCATATCCCCTTCTTTTTAGTCTCTCTCTCTCCCTACAATTTTTCTTTTTCTCCTTCACCCCTATCTCTCATTCTCCATAAACCCTTGCCTCTCTCGAGCTCTCTCTCAAACTCTGCTTGTTCTCTGTCTCAGTCTTTGTTTCTCACGATAACCCTCCAGATTTTAAACTTCACCACCCTTAACCTAAACCTAGTTCAAATCATTGACACCTAATCCCACTAAGTTGTTAAGGGTTGTACCAAGGTGCATAAATATATGTTTGTACATCCTATTTATAACTTTTGTTGTAATTTAGAATTTTTCGAGGCTAGGGTTTTTATTTTAGATTCATCTTTTTGTGAAATTTATGGCTCTGGGATGCTATTTTTCTTGAATTAGTGATTAAGAATTTGAAATTTGCAGATTTGTGGATTTAGAGTTTGTGGATTTGGGATTTATTTTCGGAGCTCATTTTTGGCACAAGCTTGGCTCAGCTGAAGCTTGTACCTAACCAAGCTTGCGCAATAATTTAGGCTCAGTGTCCGAGCCCGAGCCGATCTTGAACAAACCAAAGGTCGGTAGGCTCGCTCAACACCCCTAACTAGTCACTTTTTCCCAACTCAGAATATTTTTAACATATTCTCAAAAACTAATCATGCTTTTTAACTGCTACACTAACTACAATTGCGAATTTAAAATGCAGAATCTGTGTTAAGCATTTCAATACAGCAGTGTATACTTCACATCACAAAGCCAAAAAGTAGATGGGAAAATTTCAAAATCAGGTCAATACATGTTGACAGTACTGTATACCTGTGCGCATGTCAACAGAAGCAAGGTCACCAGACCCATTCCCTATATATACAGTCTGACCATCCAAGTCTTCAGCAACTGCTTTAATGGTGGTCTCTCGAAAATCAAATGACATAACGGGTCTTCTCTGAGCAGAAATATCATAGAGACGCACCTGCAGACAATAATCAGGTTAAACCTCTCTGAATTAACTGATGTTTTTTGATGAACTTACTGAAGATACTAGTGACCAAACACACTCACAAATGAAAGTGTGTCCACGAATGGAACTGCAAATTTTTGGTCTTATGTGAAGTTAAGCATGTGAGAATGACTGGATTTCGGACAAAGATTCAGCAACCATGCTTTAATTATTAACACTTTTCATGGCAAACTTATTTGATGCTAATGCAGTCGTCTTAGGGGAGATGAGAAAAAACCGGAACCAAAAAAAAATTCAGACCACAATTACATCTCCTTAAAGAAGCTTGCCCAAAAAAAATTTTATATTCTCTTTTTTTTTTTCACCCAAATTCGTTATCATTTATATCAAAACGATCTCCCCTAATTCAGATTAGACATATTTATCTTTAGTGATTTTCTTCCAACAA
>CAUOFW020006791.1:246711-284114 GCA_963454935.2 Ilex paraguariensis | reverse complement strand
GCATTGGGATAACATGTCGTGATATTATTAATTAATAATAAAATATTAAAATAAAATTAATATATTTTATTTTATTAAAATTTTATAACTAATTAATAGTATTATGTGTCATTGATAACCTGTAATCCCCGTTATATTTAATATTTTTCCCTTTTTGCCTACCAGCTGCCAGAACTCGTAATAATGTCCGCAAAACAAGTAACTTTGCAGTTGTGTAAAGGAAAGTGGGACTACTGGGAAGCCATGGAGGACGCTTCTTCTGCTCTCCTGGGTCCTAGCTGCATTTATTTAGTAGTGAAGTAGCATGACAGTGCAAAAAATGTTTATCACAACAATGGGAATTGATTATGGTATTGAAAAAATAAATATTTGGCATCGTAACTCTAAATTTTATTATTTTAATAAATATTTTTATAATTCTTGTGATTTATTTTATAATAAAAAAAGNTTGAAAAAATAAATATTTGGCATCGTAACTCTAAATTTTATTATTTTAATAAATATTTTTATAATTCTTGTGATTTATTTTATAATAAAAAAAGTTATTATTTTTATGAATGATTTACGATATTTTGTGAGAATTTTTATTATTGTTGTCATAATTATTTTTATTACTGTTGTCNTAACTCTAAATTTTATTATTTTAATAAATATTTTTATAATTCTTGTGATTTATTTTATAATAAAAAAAGTTATTATTTTTATGAATGATTTACGATATTTTGTGAGAATTTTTATTATTGTTGTGGATATTTTTATTACTGTTGTCATAATTATTTTTATTACTGTTGTCATAATTATTTTTATCACATTTTTTTCGGTACAAAAAAATTATCGCTTTTGTGGTGATTTATCACATTTATGAATGTTTTTATTACTATTGTGGTAACTATTTTTATCGTTTTTCTCGGNAAATTATCGCTTTTGTGGTGATTTATCACATTTATGAATGTTTTTATTACTATTGTGATAACTATTTTTATTGTTTTTCTCGGTACNATAATTATTTTTATTACTGTTGTCATAATTATTTTTATCACATTTTTTTCGGTACAAAAAAATTATCGCTTTTGTGGTGATTTATCACATTTATGAATGTTTTTATTACTATTGTGGTAACTATTTTTATCGTTTTTCTCGGTACTACAACAGTGATAAAAATACTCACGCATGTAATAAAAGTCGACTTCCACAAAAATGTATAGGAAAGAAATTCGCTCGGTGAATTATACTTTATATCTTGAAAAATTAATATTTTTTTTTACTTTGGATAAGTTTTTTATATTTAACACTCTCAAAGATTAAATTCTACTCTCAATATATTAAAAAGTGTTATAGCGTGACTTCATCGTTATCTTTCATTGCTCACTCCATAAAAAATTATCTCGTTGTCATTGACAGAATGAACAACAAAAGCTAACGGCCAGACTATNGAAAGAAATTCGCTCGGTGAATTATACTTTATATCTTGAAAAATTAATATTTTTTTTACTTTGGATAAGTTTTTTATATTTAACACTCTCAAAGATTAAATTCTACTATCAATATATTAAAAAGTGTTATAGTGTGACTTCATCGTTATCTTTCATTACTCACTCCATAAAAAATTATCTCATTGTCATTGACAGAATGAACAACAAAAGCTAACGGCCAGACTATTTTGAATTATTTTTAATATATAAGGTGTAATGTGAGAAATTTAATATTATCTTAAATTTATTGGGTCCAAAGTACGATTTTCCCTAAATTAAAGGGGTGCCCAAAATAATTATCTTTCCCATATCCTATAGTGAGTTTCTCTGAATAGTTAAACTGTCTATTTCCAAATACAACTTTGAATTGAGTTTGACTATAGAAGCCCTATTCACACATTACCAGATCTTTTATGCTTAAGAATAGACTAGTTTTGTTGATGTATACTAAAGTTACTTATATTATCCNAATAGTTAAACTGTCTATTTCCAAATACAACTTTGAATTGAGTTTGACTATAGAAGCTCTATTCACACATTACCAGATCTTTTATGCTTAAGAATAGACTAGTTTTGTTGATGTATACTAAAGTTACTTATATTATCGTCCAACCCCACAATACAAAACAAACGTTAATAATCAAATAGTAAAAAAATGACATAGTTGTCAATCCACTTGTGCATAGTTTTAGTTAAGGACAAATTACACTTAAACTCCTTTAATTATGCTCTCCACATTTCACATTGTCCTCTAAACATTAATTTTTTCACATTACACCGAAAACCATTGGTTTGAGTTTTACATTCTCTCAATTCTCGACTTCTATCCAATTTTTCANTCTCCACATTTCACATTGTCCTCTAAACATTAATTTTTTCACATTACACCGAAAACCGTTGGTTTGAGTTTTACATTCTCTCAATTCTCGACTTCTATCCAATTTTTCACAACAAAATAAGACATAAATTAGGTCACTCAATCTCGAGAGGTGATATTTTCCTTCTCAAATTAGTAAAATTTTATTTTCTTTTACCCTGATTTCCATAGAAATTGAACATAAATCAAAGATTGGGCAACGTGAAACTAAAACTAATAGTTTAAAGCAAAATGTGAGAAAATGAGTAGTTTAAGAAATAATGCAAAAAAAAAGTGGTAGTGTTAAGGGGTTGTAAGCATAATTTAATCTTCAGTGAATTTCTACTCTCCATTCACTTTTGTACTTTTATTTTTTTGGTGCTATGGAGGGAACCACTTCTAATTGGGTTCCCTAAAAACCCTAGTACAAGAAATGTCAGCCCTTAAAAGGGGCAATATACAAGACGATGGTAAATCAAGAGTCACCATCTCTTCAAATTGGCTAACTCCAAAATTAGCCAGATGATCAGCATATTTGTTTCCCTCCTTCAGGGTATGTGACAAAATGATGTTTTGAGATCTGATGATGTGCTTGAAATTGTTCAGTAGGACTTTGAAAGGGTGGTTGTCTGCTTGGTTGGTAGACAACAGATTAATGACTTCTAAAGAGTCAATTTCAAGGATGTAGTTCCCTCCTCCACCTTGGATCGACTTTAGTCCTTCATAGGCAGCCCATAGTTCGGCTTTAAGACTCGAGGTATTGTTGATTCTGCCAAAAAACCCTTTGATCCATAGACCTCTATGATCTTTGATGATCCCTCTAACTCCAGTTGGGCCTGGATTGTCTCTCGAGCTTCCATCCATGCTAATCTTGTACCAACCTGCAGGTGGAAAACCCCAATTAATAAGTCTAATATGGTTATTAGCTCTATCAGATTTTGAGCTTTCAAAAGCTTCTAAGATTTCTCTTGTTAAGGAGATAGTCCTTTCAACAATAAAATGGGGTTCAGTTTTGGTATTACCCAGACATTCCTCATTCCTGCATTTCCAAATGTTCCATATGATAGAGAGAAATAATTGAGTCCAGGAAAGTCCATTCCAGCAAGTAGGAGTGACTGATTTATAGTATTTGTCAATCAAATCAACAAGGTTAAGGGAACAGTCAAGACTCCTCTCCTGGGGGTTAAGAAAAAGACTCCAACCTCCTTGTGCTTTCCTACAGTCTCTAAGAATATAGATAGTGGATTCAATAGAAACCCCACATCTAGAACAGGTTGAGTTAGTAGTCATGAGCTTGTCAGCTCTAATCTTATTGGATGGGATTTTGTCATGTTTAACAAGCCAAAGAACATATTTCATTTTCTAGGGCACACAAGCTTTTAGATCCACTCCCAAGACTCACCATCCATTTGTGTTGGGTTACTCTCCGTAAGAAAATTATAATAAACTTTTGAGGAAAACTTACCACTGGCAACCTTACCCCAGTGAGAAGTATCCATTTGATGACTTAATTAAGGGAGAGAAAAAATATCATTGGGAAGAAACATACCTAGAACTTGTAGATTCCACTTCCCACTTGAGTCAATGAACTTAGCAACCTTAGCATCTTCACTTAAATTTGAGGGAATGTCCATTCTTTGGTCTAGTGGACAATCACCTACCCACCAGTCCTTCCAAAAGTTGACTATGCATCCATCTCCAATTGTCCATTTTGTGCATGCTTCTAAAGAAATATTTATTTTAACAATGCATTCCAAGTTGGAGACGCATTAGCTTTTTTCTTCCAGTTATCATGGCTTTATGGTATACTTTTTCCTCATTACATCAACCCACATTGAGCCCTTGCTATTTCTTAATTCCCATCCCAGTTTTCCTAGCAAAGCAAAGTTATTATCTCGACTCTTCCTTAGACCTAACCCACCCTTTGGATTTAGGAGTACACACTTTATTCCAATTAAGCAGATGGATCTTTTTCTTAGTTTCTGAATCCCCCCACAAGAAATTCCTATTAATTCTATCAATTTGTTCACATGTAGATTGAGGGAGCCATTGTGTTTGCATGGTATAATTGGGGATAGTGGCTGTAACAACTTGAATTAGGGTAGCTCTACCAGCCATGGAGAGATTTTTGGCTGTCCAGCCTGTGAGTTTATCCTGCATTTTCTGAATGACATCCTGAAAGTATTCCCTAGATTTTCTTCTGTGTAATAAAGGAATTCCAAGATACTTCCCTAAATCCTTTGTGAGTGTTAGTTCTATTCCTACTAAGATTAGGAGACAACTAGATTCTTGATTTGGTTCCACTCACTTTAAGGCTTGAAATATTACAGAAATTATTCAGAACCTTTCTAATCATATCAGTCTTTATCTTGAGCCCTAGAAAAAAGAATTATGTTATCAGCAAAAAATAAATGAAAAATTCAGGTCCATTTTTGGATGCTTTAAGGTCTTTCCATTTCTTCAGCTGAACTTTTTCTCTAATCATGTTGCTAAGTTTTTCCATACAAAGTACAAACAAGTATGGTGAGAGGGGATCACCTTGTCCTAGACCTCTCCTAGATGTTATAGGGTCAAGTGGACTCCCATTCCAAAGTTCAGAAAGATTTGTTGCAGATACACCTCATAATAAGGTCCACCCAATTGGTAGGAAAATTGAAATCAACTAAGGTTTGTTTTTAAAAAGACCAGCTGACTCTGCCATAGGCTTTTTCCAAGTCGATTTTAAGGATCATACTTCCTATTTTTTCCATTTTCATTCTCAGGGAATGAACAATCTCTTGGGTGATAATTAAGTTATCAATGATTTGCCTACCTGGGATGAAACTGCACTGGCTTGAGCCAATCGGTTCATCCATCATAGGTCTTATTCTAGCCACTAAGCCTAGTTAAGATTTTGTAATTGACATTACATAAGCTAATAGGTTTGAATTGTGAAACTTGAGTTGGATTTTCAACCTTTGGAATGAGACTAATCCAGGTACTATTCATTTGATAAGGACAAGACTTATTTTGGATCATTTCTTTGATTTTCTTACACACAGAGGGACCAACAATATTCCAATATTTTGGGTAGAAAAGAGATCGCAATCCATTTGGGCCAGGTGCTTTGGATGGTTTTAGACTAAATGAAGAGTTTTTTATTTCTTGGTCAGATACGGGGGCATAATCAGAGCCCTTTGTTGCTCTGTTAGAGCATTTTTGGAACCCTACAATTGGTGAAGATTGGGTAGTGTGACATTCTTTAGCAAAAAGTTTTTCAAAATAATTAAAAACAACTCGTGTGTTCTTCTTGTGTGTTAGTCCAATTACCTAATTCATCTTTGAGCGTTAAGGGTTTGTTTTTCCTTCTTCTAACTAAGGTGGACACAAGGAAAAATCTTGTGTTTCTTTCACCTTAAGTTATCCACTTGACTCTAGATTTTTGGTGCCATAATATCTCCTCTTGTCCTAGTGTGATGTTATATTCCTTATATAAGTTTTTCCTCCAGATCATCAAGGAACCTCAAAAAATGTGTTTCTTGTGCTTTCTGGATTCCTTCAGGTCTGACCAACAAATGACTTTTTCTTCTAAAAATATTTCCAAAAACCATTTTATTCCATTCTTTTGCATCCTTAGCTATAATTTCAGTTACTTTAATCAGGGAATTATTGGCCTTTTGCCAAGCTAAGTGAACTACCTGTTTGAAGTTTTTATTGGTGGTCCAGGCAGCCCCAAAGAGAAAAGGTTTAAGCATAGACAGGTTACGAGAAATACCTGTGACATGGATGAGCAGGGGACAATGCTCTGAGCTTGTCCTTGGGAGATTTTGGACTTTGGCATCTAGAAAATTTGTGGTCCAATTTGTATTCACCAAGGCTCTATCCAGTCTGATGAGAGAATTGGTCATACCCTTCTTTTTGATTGTCCACGTAGGTTTTGGCCCACTACAACCAAGCCCCATTCAAATTACAATTGTTTACTCGTTCAGTAAACTTAGAGCATCTATTGGTGTTATCTGTAGATCTACTTCTCCTCTCCGATTGGCTGGCATAATCGCTCAAATCTCTTGCTACAAGCCATGACTGATTGAAATTATCTCCTACTGCACTCAATTCATCACAAAATTTGTCTCTATTCACTGATTGAGGGCTCGTGTAAACTGATGAGAAGATCCAGGTTTCGAAGTCACACATAGAGATGTAAGCGTGCATTGCTTGAGTGCTTGTTTCAATAATCTGAATCGTAACTCTGGTAGGATCCCAAAACAACCAAATACCCCCAGATCTGCCAATGGGCTCAACAATTTCAGCCTGGGTAAGCCCAAATTGGTGGAAGAAATTCCCGAAGGTAGAACTCTGGATCCATGTCTCCATAAGCACTACAACCTAAGGATTATGGTTCCTGTGCAGATCACTCGTTGCTCTTGTAAAGTTGAGGTTACCAGCACCTCTATAGTTCCAAGACATGACTCTCATGGATTTCATATTCACGGAAATAGGGAATGATGAATTAGGATTCCATCCCAAGAGACTCCTTGTCACCTCCCCTTGGGTTTCCAAAGGCAGATTTGCCCTCAATGAAACTCCTATGATGAGGGTTTCCATTCTTCTGAGTTGGCAAATCTCTATAGCCAGCAATATCCTTCGAATCGCCTAGTTTACCGGCGTGAGCCAAAACTCCTCATCTTCTATCTGGAATATCAGTCCAACGTTGTTGGTGCTGAGTTGAAATGGGGGATTCAAATGGGTTTGGTGCACCAAACGACCTTTTGGGTTTGGTTCTTCTTGGGTTGAGAATTCCTTATCAAGGACTTGATACTTGTTTGTTTTGTCCGGGCCAAGAGCTACTAGAGGCCGATTTCTTTCCAGCTTGGGACCTTCTCCCGAGTTGGGCCAACATCCGAGGTCCATAATTATGGTCCTTGCTATTGGTGTCTTCACTAGGTGGGCCCTCTTGAGCCACTTGGTCCTTAGACGAAGGGTTGAATTATGAGTTCTAGCCGTTTCTGGTGGATCTTTTTTTTTTTTTTTTTTTGGGGAATCTCTATTTTCGATGGCTATATTTTTGTCCCCTCTGGCAGCCTCTGGCAAACTTGTTCTTTGAAAATTTGGGTAGTAATCAACCCGAATGCCCGACTCTACCACATGCAAAGCAGATCAAATGTAAACATTCATACTCAACCCTAAAGAGGTAAGTACCCAACCTTTAGTGGGAAATACTGGTTGTGCTAAAATCCCTCTCAATACACACCCTTGCAAATTTCCCTTTCTTCGTAGTTGCAGTTCTAATATCAACTTTAATGGGTTTTCCAAGGGCCTTAGCAATCTTGAAAATTATCTTCTCTTCATAATATTCAACTGGTAATTCAGGAAGCCTAACGCAAATTGCTATTGAGATTTGCTGAGCTCTAGAGGGCACAAAATTGGGTTCTATCGTAAGGGTAATGGTTCATGATGATCCATGGCCCTCCGGTTGAAACCTTGGGATAATCCTCTTAAATTTTTCCATGGTTGTTTGAGTAAATAACGTATAATTAAACTGGATGGTCACTAATTTTTTTCCCAATGATCCAAAAAGAGAAACAAACAAGGAAAAATAAAAATAAAGGAAAAATTACACTCAGTTCCCTGAAATTTATTATTTAATCACTTAAATTCTTGACATTTAAATATTACACATAGACTCTTTAAAGTTTGTACGCATATATACTTAGACACCTGCCTTCAATGTTTGTTACTAAATTATACCTAGAACCTCTAAAATCTGTAAGCATGTACAACTAGACTCTTTCGGTTTAAAATATTACACTTAAATAAAAAAAATATTCTAATTAAATATAAAATATCAAATATTTGAAATTTTATAACCAAAATTTTTGCTCTATTTATGTAATTTATTAAAATAAAAATCTAATTTTTTTAGTACTGTTGATGCCAAAATTTAGACGACCTCCATGTCAATTTATTGAACTTCGGTTACCTAAAAAAGAAGTTGAAGATTAGAGTAGAGCTTCAGAGATTGACTTTTCGATGCTTAAGTCAGTAAATAACTCAAATGTATGAACTACGTATAGTAATCAATATAAATATATCAAAGAGTTCAATTCAACACTAATTTATATATAATTATACTTACTAATGGAATAAAACTAAAAACCAAATAAGGAATCAAACTATAATAAACACAATATCTTCTATTTTTAATTGAAAAAATTTAGTTGTTTAATAGATTCTATTAGCTCTATAACTAATAAGGTTTTTAAGTGTAATATTTTAAACTTAAAAAATTTAAAAGTTATAAGTATAAGTTTTGAAAATCTAGTGTAATTTATTATCTGATTACGTACGTACATATATCAGACGCACATATCTTACGAAATTTGTGTATAATATTTTAAATATCAAAGATTTAAGCGATTAAATAATAAATTTTAAAAGATTTGAACTTAATTTTCCTAAAAATTAAACAAAACAAAACACGAGACCAAAATCAACATTGAAAACATGATGTATTACCAAGTCGTATGCGACCAGAGAGCTTCTGCGTCAATACCGTCGACTTATTCAAATCTAAGCCATTTGTCTGCTAAACCAAATGCCATTGCCACCACAAGAACAGCTCTCTCTCTGTCTCTCTCTCTCTCTCTCTCTAATATACATACACCTCTGCTCTGCTCTGCTCTGCTCTTCTCTCTCTAGAACATCATTTTCATGGCGGAAATGAAAACAAGACTCACCATCGACCCAAAAAATGGCTTCTGCGCACTAACCAAAACCTTCCAAAGCATACGCCCACCCGTTCCATTACCTCCACTCACCCAACCACTCTCCATAACAGAGTACGTCCTCTCTCTTCTCCACTCCACCACCACCAACTCAACCACCACGCCCGCCACCCCGTTCTTGATCGACGCCACCAACGGCGATCGCCTTTCATACTCCGACTTACTCCACCAAACCAAGACCTTCTCTTCCTCTCTCCAAACCCGATTCCCTTCTCTATCCAAAGGCCAAGTGGCGCTCATTGTCTCTCCTCCCTCTGTCCACGTCCCCGTCCTCTACTTCTCTCTCCTCTCCCTCGGCGTCATTGTCTCCCCCGCCAATCCTCTCTCCACCCAGGCCGAGTTAAATCATTTGCTCGAACTCACCAAACCCGTCATCGCCTTCACAACCTCCTCATTTTCTAACAGGTTTACTTCCCTTCCTCTCGGCACCATCGTCCTCGACTCCCCTGAATTTCTATCCATGATGCAAACACCTCAAACCTATAAACCAAACCGAGTCGAAATTCACCAATCTGACTCAGCTGCAATTCTTTATTCATCTGGCACAACAGGACGAGTCAAAGGTGTCGAGTTAACTCATCGAAACTTAATTGCAGTGATTGCAGGTTTATTCCACAATAGAAATGAAGATGAACAGGATTTGCATCCAGTGTCCCTATTTACTTTGCCGTTGTTTCATGTGTTTGGGTTTTTTATGATAATTAGGGCAGCGGCGTTGGGGGAGACTTGTGTTTTGTTGGAGAGGTTTGATTTCGAGAATATGCTGAAGGCGGTGGAAAAGTATAAGGTCACGTATATGCCGGTGTCGCCGCCGCTTGTGGTAGCGATGGCGAAGTCGGATTTGGTGGGGAAGTATGACCTCAGCTCGCTTCAGTTGCTAGGATGCGGCGGAGCGCCACTGGGGAAGGAAGTTTCCGAGCGATTCACGGCGAGATTTCCTCATGTTGAGATTGTGCAGGTACGGAGTGAGACTAAGCGCCGATTGAGAGCGTGGGGATTATTTTTTGATAAGAGTTAGATAATTGACATTATCCTTTTTAATTGTGGCATTAGTGTTAGTACTAGTAACTTGCTGCTTAGTGCCCAAAGGTGCCTTACCTACCACAAACTGACATTGTGTTTCTTTGTTGCGTGTACTAAACATTCTCTTGTAATCCTTTTTGGGTGGAATAAATGAGGATTGCATTTGGGTGGGATAAATGAGGATTGCATAAGGTCATCATAATGGAGGGTGGGTTTTATGGTGACTCGGATATCACGGACCCTCCTTGTTAGGGTTATGATTGATCCTCCGTAGGTCCATAACGGCGGAGGATCGTGCACTAAGATGCCTTTTATAGTAAGTTTTGGAATAGTAGTTTTGTGGGATCCTCCCTGTGCAACTGTGGTAAGGTTATGAGGGAACCTTGACTAGTTTGGCCAACTTTGGATCGTGCCGATTCCTGCTAATAGATATTTAAAATGTTTTTGAACTATTGGTGACACTTTTGTTGTGATTAGTGGTTTGTTGAAAGGTCACTATTACCTTTTATTAAGCTTGTATTATCCACATTTTGACGCAAAAGCAATTGGTTAGGTCACATAATAGTATCTTATGCTACACATAAGTTTCAATGCTTCACTGTAGCTATTTCATATTTGTATGCAAAGTTCTTATCCTGTCAGTGCCTTTTTTGTCTGGGATGTGACTGTTGGGTCCCACGCACATTAATTATTTTCTATAATTTTGGTTGTTATCGTGATAGGTGAAATAAACAAAATTATTTCTGCTGATCCGCCCTCAGGATATGCATAGTCCCCTAGAGAATTAATTTTGTCCAAATTTTTCACTTGGCCAATTTTATTGACATGATGATATGCACATGATGTAGCATATGTATGTTGATGGTTCTGTTGGTCCTTCTTAATTTCTGAAAATCATTGAACTTAAATAGATAGTTACCCTTTCTAACATCTGAAAATCACGGAACTTAGATAAATAGTTATGTAACTGTCTATGAGTCAGATAATTTTATTTTATGGTCATCTATGAGTCAGATAATAGCAGCTTGTGCTGTACATAATATTCTCTTTGTTGGTTCTGATATACCTACTTCTTAGTTCTTACTGGGTGCATGTATTTCATGTGTGTGATGTGACCATTACGTCCCATTAAGCATGATCATCCCCTGCAAAGACTTCAATATTTTTTTTGGGTAAATGCAAAGACGCCAATATTATTTTTGTCTATGTGTGCAACTCAGATAACAGTCGAAACATTATGTGAAAATTGAGAACTAATCTTGAGATTTGTGTTGAATTGTTGTTGTTATATGATCTTTGGCTGATGTTTTGATAAGAAGAAATCATTTGACCAGTAATATAGACAGATCCTTATGCGTGCTTTGTGAAGACTTTTCAACATTTTTTTTTGGAAAGTGACTAGTTGAAAATGTCTACAAAACATGAAGATCTTTGTGACTAATTAGAAGTCTTCCTGGAATAAGTTTGAGTTATTTGATGTGTACGTGTGATTAGTTTCATGTCCATTTTCGTAATGCTTGATAGGAATGTTATTTATGGGGTGATGCAAAATTTAATGTGCTAATTAAGTTTGTTTTCATCTGTTTTAGGGATATGGTATGACTGAGACTGGAGGGGGGGCAACAAGGATGATAGGGCCTGATGAGTCTAAGCAATATGGGTCTACTGGCCGCCTAGCTGAGAACATGGAAGCCAAGATAGTTGATCCTGTAACTGGGGAAGCCTTACCTCCTGGACAGCAAGGGGAACTATGGTTAAGGGGGCCTTTGGTCATGAAAGGTGCTGCATATGTGCCAATGCTTTGATCATTATAGTTTTTGTAACAGCTGACTTCTGACATGTGATTTCTTTGTGTTAGAATCAATAGATAAGATGCAAAGAAATATATATCTGCTGATTGCTCATAATAATAGTGCTTAGAAGTTTATTTTGCTTATTGTTTATGCGATTTTCTGTCTATGCATCACTGCTTATCTCTCTCTGTAGCACAATCATGTGCTTTGGGATAATTACCAAGGAATGATGTTGAAGGGTGATGCGGGAGAGATTATATATTAGAGTTTGATGTTGCTCTACCAGTAGGAATTTAGTTATGTACTTGGATAATGATCTCTTTGGCTTTGCTGCATTTCGTTCCCCTACTCTAGTTATAACCTGTAAGATGCACTATCCATTGTAATGGAACACATACTTGAGCCACCTATTGTAATGAAGGTCATTGGCCTTTCATCTGAAAATTCACTCTCCTGATTTTACCCTTGGCTTGCTCTTCATGAACAGCATGTTTCATATGTAGCATCGACGAAGCACTTGGGGTCAACAACTGAATTTTTGGTACATACATCAGTACACAGTCATGCAAAGAAATAGTCTTGGTTTGTATCTCAGGAGGCATAGACAGAACTGGCAATTCATAATCAGTTTCTATGTAATGGAATTTATCTATCAGAGAGTTGCTGATTGAAAATGGAACAAAATCGAGAAGGGCTCTCGTGGAGTATTTAAAGATCCAGAATTTTATAATTGTCTACTCTTCTTGTTCTTTACTTCTTAGTATCTCTGCTTTTGAGCATTAGATTATAACTCTAGCCTTTCGAATAACCTTATGATGATTCTAGTCTAAAGAAGGAGAATGGTGGGGGTAATGACAGGTTATGTTGGGGATGAGGAAGCAACTGCTTCAACCTTGAATTCAGAGGGCTGGTTAAAGACTGGTGATCTCTGTTATTTTGACTCAGAGGGGTTCCTTTACATCGTTGATAGGTTGAAAGAATTGATAAAATATAAGGCCTATCAGGTGATTAACTTCTTTGGAGTGTGACACAGTTTCTAACTTGTAATGAACTTCTTGTTGCAGCTATTGTTTCACTAACACTGAATTCTGCCATTTGATGAAATTTGGGACATTCGCAGGTTCCTCCGGCCGAGCTGGAACATTTACTTCAATCAGTTCCAGAAATTGCTGATGCAGCGGTTATCCCGTATGTATCACAGTCCATTTCAATTTATCTGCCAAATCACAATAATGTGTGGACTTTTTTCTTGTGTTAGATATATGAAAATCAAGTAATTGCTGACAACAAGCAGTGCCTTGTGCGTAACCTATAGAAAACTTAAGAGTATCATATGCAGACCTGTACACATCTTTGTTTGAGGATCTATAGACCTGAAATTTTCAACTTTTTTATGAGAATTATTACCAATTTACTGGTGTTGTTCTCCAGATTTATATGAAAAATGCAAAGAATTCCGGAAAATTCTAGTGAAATTTGCTATGCAAGATGTTGTACTTAGGATACACTGGATTGGGAACTGTCATTGCTAGTAAAATCCTCTTTTTTAGACAGTCCTTGGTGCATAGTTGCAGCTGAGACTTCAAGTGATTGAACCCTCACTCATTTAAAATAAAAGAAGATGTGTTTAAATTATAGCGACCCTGCCTATTATTTCTGAAAATTGCATGGTTTGTCATCATGGTTTTTGAAATTACATTGACACCTATGTGGATACTTTTTCCTTTTTAGTTAGTTTTTTTCATTTATTTGATTTGCATCCTTACTAGATGAGGTAGAAAGATAAGAGTAGGAAGTCTCACTCTGTTCCTTACTATCTTACGTCTGTCCTCTTCCTTCTCTAAGAGAGATGCTTGACTTTCTTAAAGTAAGGAGTGGCTTCCTTAGAGAGGTTAAGAAGTCTATGTTTCGGTTTGTAGATGCTTGACTTTCTTAAAGTAAGGAGTGGCTTCCTTAGAGAGGTTAAGAAGTCTATGTTTCGGTTTGTATTTCACAGGGTACTCTTTCATTCAGGGACGGTGTTAGGATTTTATACTCCCCCGGGGGGGCAAACCTTATCACAAAAACTCACACAAACAAAAATTTAAATTTCTAATGTAACAAAATAATTTATTCGATACGAACAAAACTATAGACGCAAAAATAAGATTAACAAAAGAAATAGTTTTTAATACATACAAATCCAATTGTTTATCCAAGTGATGCACGACGTTCTTTAATATCATGAAATTCATCTATAATTTAATCCGTACTAAATTTTTTAACAATTTACTCAGTCATCAATCAAATAAATTAATGAAATTGTACACTCAAAGAAATGCAATAATTTATCATATGTTCACATTCAAAAACAAAATAAAATATGTATACATAGTTGAAAATTTTATAACTAGATTCAAACTTTAATCAAGAATATATAATAATCTATTCCTAAATATATTGAATAAATCAACATACTTTTTTCAAATTAAAAAGATAGTCAATAATAAGAATCAATAATAGTACTAACTAGTTAATCAATGAAGGATAAAGCAGCGACTGAACTTGTTTAGGTCTAATCAATGATTTTTTTTATTGTGTGAAAGACGAATTTTTTTGCTTTGGACTTATAAGGCAACGATGCTTCTATTTTTTTTTTTAAAAGGCTAGGGCTTGTGGTGAGAAAAGAATAGAAGCTTAAAATAAATTGGAATGTGCTCTAATTTTATTGCCTTTCTATTTATTAAGGACAAATTTTTAATAGAATGAATGGGATAGGAGCAACTTTTACTGTGCTAATTAGAAAAGAATAAAAAAATATTTTAATGCCTTTTTGTTGATTGGTCTAGAGACTTCCTCTTGTACGACCAAGTCTCACTGTCAAGTAAAACTCCTTCAACAACTTTAATACCTACCTAGGGGCTATAGTGATGAAATTTGTCGACATCATCGCACTTTTTTTAAAACTACCCATTTTATCCTCAAAAAACATAATTAAAATAACAAACAAAAACAATTTGTCAAAAGAAAATCAAACCTGATTAACCCCAATAGTTAATCCCTCACACCATTGCAACTCTTAATACCCTTGTCGCAACCCCTCTTTTCCCTTGAAACTCATCCTATCCCCTGACCTCAAACTCGTAAATCTACCTCCCTTTATGCCCTCATTGTAACCGTCCTGCCTTCCCTACGAAACTCACCTCCCCACCACCCGATGCCTTTTCTACAATCACCCTCCCTCCTTCATGAAGCTCATTTTCTCACCACCTATTAACAAAATGTTACTTAGAACGGTCTAATGGATAAACTAAATAAGCAATGTTTTGATTTTCTTCGGGCTCGATGTGGCAACATAGCCTTTTGTAATGATCAAGGTTGGTAACTCTCTCAGTCCACAAAGTTGTCCTTGTACCTTTAGAAGATGCACCAGCTATCACAACCCCTGCTTCTTTAGGGAAACTTATGTCTAAGGATTTACTTAGAATGCCGCCACCACATCCTCATACATGCCCACCACCAGACCCAGACCCTCGATTCAATTCATTAATTGAAACCCAATCCTACATAATGCATCAAACGTCCTAATTCAATATAAAATCAAATTGATTTTGATTTTGATTTTGTTTTTTTATTTTGATTTTTGATTTCAATTTTCCATAGAAAATGTTTTTATTTTTTATTTATTTGTTTTTGATCTTAGAGGCGTGTGCATATATTTTTATGTTTGTGTGTTTGTGTAAGGGAAATGAGTGTGTTGGGTTCTAGGGGGGCCAAGACGGAGAAGAAGAGGGGCAGGAAGATAATATGGATTGGGGTGGGGCTACTAGAGTTGGAAGTGAGGTGGGGGACCTACTTGTAAGAGCGGGAAGAAGATGGAGATGGATGTGTGTTTGGCAATAAGATCAAATATAGTCTATGAAGTAAAAGTGGTGTTGGAGTACTAGATTGTTAGATGCATAAATAAGACATCGGGGAAAAAAATGGAAAAAAGACTTGTTACATCTGTTGATGGACAAAATCTGACATGGGGTATTTGTGTAATTTTAGAAATTACAAGGGTATCCTGTGCAATCGTCAAATATCATAGGGGTCTTAGTGAAATTTTCCCAAAAACTAAGCAAGAAAATTAGCAAATGGATAATTCCTTATCATCATCTTTAGATTAACTATTCTATTTTATAAATTTTTTAACCCTATTTTGTGATTTTTATGGCTTAAAACTGCTATCATAAGAAAGTAAGCATTTTCAAGTTCATTTTATGTGAAGACATCATGAAATCAACCCTCAAAATGGAGTAAGGTCGACTATCACTTACCTCTCCCAAATCCCGCCATAGGCAAAAACCTTGTACATTGGATAGACTATTCTTTAATTATAAATGAAACGAAACATTTGATTGTAGTGTCAACTTCTATTCTCCTTTTTCCCTTTTACATTTCTTGAGTTGGGATTTTTTCTTCAAATTTCGACAAGTGAGTATGTGAGTTCTCACCTCGTTATCTTCATCTTAATGTGCTGGTATTGTGGTCATTGGTCTGTTTTAATTTTAGCCATCTCTTTTGTGCATCGTTGTTAGTTTCAAAACATTCAAAAACTAGGTCCTTCGATTATTCACTGTCAACATAGGATTTTGGAACTCTTTCGGAAGATTTACAATCTGACCTTGGTACCAAGTTATATTTCTTCGATGTTCAGTTTCCTATTCCCAAACAGAAGTGAGATTTCTAAGTTAGGTTCAATATTCTTCTTGTACTTGCACCGTGGTTTATAGTTCCTCAATCCCAATCACTTTCACATTCTAATGAGCTTCAACTAGTAGCCTCTTTAGGAAAGTTGATAGTTTACCTAGTAACAGTTTGTTGAATAATCATCTATTCTAAAAACTTAATAGTTTACCTAGTAACAGTTTGTTGAATAACCATCTATTCTAAAAACTTAAGTTATTAGAAAGGGTGTAACTTAAGTATTTATACTTCAACACCCTCCTCACGTGCAGATTATTTTTTTGGCCTAACACGTTAAATTTTTTTAATAATTAGAGTGGCGGTGAGATTCAAACACAGGACCTCTTGTTTTAATACCATGTTGAGCAACCATCTACTCTAAAAGATTAAGCTGTTAAAGAGGATGTACTTTAAGTATTTATACTTTAACAAGTTTCCAGTATTTCATTTGACATCTATTTGAAATTAGGCTTATAATTTATGTTTACATAGAGAAAACATTTTTCTTTAGAAATTTAGGTTGGAATATTTCACTTCTTTTGTGCACTGCAAAAGAAAGGAGTCATATGAGGGTGGACTTTGGCGCATGAGGGTGGGCCTTGGCGCAGCGATAAGGTTACTTCATTGTCACTTAGTGTGCCAAGGGTTTGAGTCGTAGAAATAACCTCTGTGCATGTGGAGGAAAGACTGTACACATCTAAGTCTCCCCAGACCCCATAGTGGTGGAAACCTTGTTCACAGTACCACCTTTTTTTAAAAGAAAAGAGTTATCTATGTCTTTGCTTTTATTGCTGCATATAGAACTTATTGGTTACTTTCACTTCTGAATTTGATACTTTTTACGGCTTAGGAGTCATTTTCCTTCCATAAAAAAATGGGGTAATTCCAATGATAAAACTAAACTTAGGGAGATCAGGCTAAAGCTTTTGGGTAGAGTGGTCAGGGAGCAATTACAATGGAAAAGTTTTTTATTCCATAGTTGATTATGTAAATTTCCTATGCATTGAAATTCAAAGTGATCTAAGTTACCCTAAATCTCAAGCGACTGGTTGGGAAACCCAAGCACCAGGTCTGTAGGTAAGGCTGAATGACAGGTAGGTTTTATATTGGCCTTTAGTTGGTGAAGTCCTTTAAACCATTTTTTGAGATTACCATCTAAACAACCTATATTACTGTTTTATTCCAGTTTATTTGTGGTCTTTTGGTATATCAGCTCTTGTTATCTTTCCTTTTGTGCAATGTGAAAGCAGATATCCTGATGAAGAAGCAGGGCAGATTCCCATGGCCTACATAGTGAGGAAACCGGGCAGCAATATCTCTGATGCTCAAATTATGAATTTTATTGCAAAACAGGCATGCTTACTTCTAAATACCTATATAAACTTTGACTGAATATGTTAAAAGTATTAGTTGCGTGCTACTTTTTTAGTCACTATTATGTGCTAGTCAATTTTGGCGCTTTTTGATTTGTGACTCTGTAATGGTCTACATATCTTGGCTTTTGTGCCATTCAATAACAGGTTGTCAATGATCGAGAATATTGGATAGTGCAAATGTCATCTACTTGCAAAATATGCGTTGCATTAGAAAAATATATATTGCACACTGAAACTTGGCAATTAATATGTCTCACACTAAAAGTTGATGATTGCCATCTAAAATTTAATGCAACCTTTCTTCTCCGTCCCATGACTTGATTCAAGCTAACGAGCAAAACAATTTAGATATCTAGGATCGATCATTAAAAATGATGGAGAGATTGGAGATAATGTAACTCATAAAGTCAACACCGGTTGACTTAAGTGGAAGAAAGCCTCTAGCATATTATGTGATAAAAGGATACCAATAAAATTGAAAGATAAGTTTTACTGAATAGCTATAAGGACAACAATATTGTATGAGACAGAATGTTGGGCTACTAGGAAACAACATAGTGACAAAATGAGTGTAGGAGAAATGACAATGTTAATGTTAAGGTGTATGTGTGGAAAAACTAGAAAAGATAGAATATGAAATGAATGTATTAGAGAAATGGTAGAAGTAGTTCCAATTAAGGATATGTTAAGAGAAAATAGATTAAGATGGTTTGATCATGTTCAACAAAAGCCTATAGAGGCACCGATCCAAAAGAGTGAGAGAATTTCTCTTAATAGTACTAAAAATAGGGGTAGACCTAAATTAACATTGAACGAAATAAAAAGAAAAGATATGAAAATATTTAACTTAAATGAGCGTATAGCGCATGATCGAAATGAATGGCGAAGACGGACTCATATAGCCCACCCCAAATGATTGGGTCATGAGGTTTGGTTTGGTTATGTGAAATTTTTTGTGGTTTACATCACCAAATTGGTTTCACCTTTAAATACCTTATAGGAAGCACAGTCAAATAAACATTCATATGTGAAACACAAAATCTGGCTCCTCTTTCAATCAGTCCCTAATTTAATTTTCAAGGAAACTACCCCTTGGCAACTGCAATTTGTAAGAAACTGTAATAGAAATCAAACTCCCCAACAAAAGCTGAGAGAGTTTGTTAGTTTGGCTTACCACATGGTCAACAGTGGTAGCTACAATCTGATTACAATCTTATTTAGCTGCAACGAAGGAAATCCTTGCTCAATCTTCATGATTGCTGCAAGTCATCCAGCGTTTGGAGTCGCATTCTAAGCCAAGCAGTTGCCAACCTTCCTGATTAGCTTAACTTATTGTCCAGTAGAACTGTCAGACAGGACCTTTCCATTTCCAAGTGGGGAAGTTCCCTCATGTCTCATCTTCTTGGTTGCCTTATGTATACTATGAAATCATTAATTTAGATGGATAAAGGGCCAATCCTTGATTATCAAATGAGATTGTTTGAGCATTCAAAGCGGAAAGCTCAAGATCAAAATCAGGGATCATGTCCAGTCAAGCTGTCTAAAAGTGGAAAGCTCATTGTCTATTTATTGTAGCTTCAAGCTGTGATGGTAGTGTAACAGAAATCCTTGGTAATCTGGTGCAGTTGGCCTATCAAGCATGATTTGAATTGTTGGTTTTTGGTTCTCATAGATGCAGAAGCTATACTAAATCACCATTATCTTGAGAACTTAACTGGTAGCCTTATGGAGATTTTCTTGACCTCCTTTCTGAATTTTGCAATGGAGGTTTAAAAAGCTGCTAAAAAGAAAACTTATGTAGATTTCTTGACATAAACAAGAACCTGCTGGGAGACTAATTTAGTATCTCTTGTATCTTTGGACTTGAGACCTCTTTGTTTGCAGACTTGGCGGGTGTGAATGCGTCTTGTCAATAATATTTTCTTCTTCCCATGCAAAACCCCCCAACAAAAAGTATAATGCCCAGTTTCCAGTTTAGTCTGGGAGGGGTAGATTGGGTGCAAGGTCGGGTGTTAGTTGGCACAAGGAGGCCGCCAACAAGTTCGAACCTACGATCTCAAGATTATTGGCCTCAAGTTTAACCACTGAACAAGTGGCCCCCTGTTTTACTTTCCATGCAAACCACAAAAAAAAGAAGAGCAAATTGAGAAAGTCAAGTGGAGAGTTTGTGCTTTTGTGTTTTTTTTTTTTCAATATTTCTCTGACCTGATGCCCATTCTAGGGACAGCATAGGATCGCATACTAAACTGGTCAGTTGATTACTTACTTCACGAGACTATAGACTTTGACAAAGGGTCTTCTCCCTTTACAACAATAGTAGCAGCCTCATGTTTGTCTAAGAGAGCTAATGAATTGGCCTTCACATAAACTTTGACAATCTCAGCCGCAATTTTGTGCATATTTTCATAAAATCTTTGGCAGGGTTTTTTCTACGTGAGACCTTTTTGTGTCATCATCAGATCCATTCCCAAAAATTTTGTTTTTATTGTTCTTACAGTAACCTAGGTGCATTCCATCTAACAGGTTGCTCCATACAAGAAGATTCGACGTGTTGCATTTATCAACGCTATTCCAAAATCTCCAGCAGGGAAGATCTTAAGAAGGGAGCTGGTTCAGCATGCCCTTTCCGGTGCTGCTGCTAGATTATGATTGAAGGTATGCACACAACTACTTGAAAATGAGTAACATGTACAGTTTTACTTGTAAATGCTTCATCCTTTGTTTACCTATATAGTATGAGGCTACCTCCTCAATGAAGGAAAAGATCTAGCCGCTGTCTTGAGTTTTTTTTCACCTTGTAGTGTGGATCTGCCATTGGTTTTGTGCATCATTTTCATCTTGAAACATTGATGGATCACTAATAATATTTCCAGCTCATATTTTTTTTGGAGTTGATTGATTTGCTAAGTTGAGGAAATAATATACTTAAATTGCAATTACCCTTGGCAAAATGACATTTGCCTTCTCATTCTCTATGGGATTTCTAGGTTTAGTTTAAAGTTACCAAGGTTTCATTTTCTGCATTTGAAATTCATGCGACTTCCCCTGGAACTGTATTTGAAATATACTGAATTTATTGAGTCACATATTTTTGATTAGTGGATTGTGACAGCACTATATTTTGCTGATCAACACTAGAGTTCAAAAGAATATGGCAAATGTAAGAAATACTTTCACTTAATTTTACAGACACTAGACATTGGCTCCTGTTGAATTACATAAGCACATATATGGCTTCAAGATTACCTCTTGAAGATCGAAATTTCTTCTTGTTACTGACCGATGGATGCTTTGCACAAACCGGGTATTCTTTAAATCCCATGTTAGCTTCCTGCACGTCTGAAGTCCGTCCAAAGGTCGAAAGAATGGCTACTAGAGTTTCTCCTTAAGCTTTCATGAACCCAAATCAAGGAGTTATGGCGATGGCTCTAGAGTGATAGAGAGAGAATAGTATGGAGTTCTTGTGTAAAAAATCTGATTATTGTTATATAGAGAGAAAGAGAGTCCCATTTTTATTAGTTTCTCTACCTATTTTGATTAGCATTAAAAGACCCCATGTTTTATGACCCTTATCTAAATGTATTTAACTCTTGTGGTTGACGGAACTCAACTGAAATGGGCAAGAACCACAATACGAACATTCACAGTACAAGTCTAAATGGAAACTTGAAATGCACACCTCTGCACAAGCTGTTAACTAGATCTTGATCAGACAGCAACAAGTGATTTACCTCTTATACATCTTCTACAAGCAATAGTTAATTTGCTGTACTTCACCTGTGGATCAAAAGCATGTGATCTTGCGGACTAGTTATGGTTGCCTAAGAATGAAATGAAGTCCTGGAAGAGTTGAAGCCATGGTGGCTGGAGGATAGTAAAGGTCACTAATTGTGGGAACTATCAATTCTGTTCTGATTTAGCTGACGGTTGTACTGCAGGTTGAAGATGGTGCAGTAGGATCTACTCTGCTAGTGGCAATGCTAATCGATAATGCAACATGGGGAATCTAGTATGGTAATGACAGTGGCGATGCTGATGCTGATGTTGGTAGCAATGGTGATGCTAGTGGCAGTGGTCGAGCATAGATTGCTATAGCAACCGTAGTGGCGTTCTTCCAATTAAATTCCACGCTGATTACGACTAGTAGGTTTGCTCACAATTCTATGATTGCGATTGCTGTCGTAATGATGGTTGTGGCGATTGCCTTGGAAGTGGTGGCATTGCGAGAGCTTTGGGTTGTAAAATCGACTATTTTGGTGATGGTAATTATCGCAATTTTTNTTGCCTTGGAAGTGGTGGCATTGCGAGAGCTTTGGGTTGTAAAATCGACTATTTTGGTGATGGTAATTATCGCAATTTTTTGAACACTGGTTATCGTGATTTAATGTTTGTACTGGTTAATAAATGGGCTGCCGTGAAGGAGACCATGTCTACTTTACAAGGTCTCTCTTGTGAGTTAATTTATTGTGCCTTTGAGGTTATGCTTGGAACTGTTTTTGAACATGTGTGTACAGTTTACATGGTGGGAGGCGCGAGCGAGGCCTATGCATTCCTGTTGAATGTGATCAGAAGAAAGAGAAATATAGATTCACTCAACCCGCACGGGAAACTCGTGGCACACTGTAAACACACATAACTTTGAGTCGACTATTGTTAGGTGACTTTGGGATTGAAGTGATATTTTTAAATTTATTTATTAAATTATGATATTTTCTAAAATGCGGAATTATTGACTCTCTTTTTGTTTAAAAGCGGGATTAACAGCCCCATTTTTATTTAAAAAGTGGAATTAATAATCCTATTTTTTTAAGGATTAATATTTTTTGAACCTAAAAATTTGATCTAATTTATTAATTTAATGATGTAATTTTATTAAAATTAATGGATCAATATTAAGTTTTAATAGTTGATGAGTTTCACAGTTAATTTAAAAGTCATAATAGATTAAATTAATAAATTAGTTCCGAATAGCATTGCTCTTGTTTAATAAGTATGTCAACAACCCGTATTTAAGCATTTTTTAACGGCCCAAGGCTTATGCCCCCCTCCTCTCTCTCTCTCTCTCTCTCTCTCTCTCTCTCTCATATATATATAGATTTCAAACACATGACTCTGCAGCACATTCAGAATGGAAAAGACTTTTCAATAGTCAAATTCAAGTTCTTATAATAGAAGTAACACAACCATAAAATAGGAAAAATGTTATTTGCACCCTCTCTAATTAGGTCTAACTTCACTGACACATTTTCTCAATTCTAAAAATTCACTATACTATCTTTTGATTTATACTTTCAAATCAAATACACCTTCTTAAAGATAATTTTTAACTCTGCCAGTATAAAAATGAAATGTAAAATTTCTGAAAATGTCAAAACTATTATTTNAATCAAATACACCTTCTTAAAGATAATTTTTAACTCTGCCAGTATAAAAATGAAATGTAAAATTTCTGAAAATGTCAAAACTACTATTCTTTATGTAAATATACTAAAATGTCTTTAATCCTTTTCTCACTATCTATATCATACCCTTTATTGTTGTTAAAGGTCAAAAATGATCTAGTGTTGTTGGAAGACATAGGGGACTGAAGTCAATAATTCTTCTTTAATTCATTCTCTACAGGGATCAATCATTACATAAGTTGGTAAAAAAAAATTATTTTTTTCTTGTAGATTTGTAAATGTTTTTTATGCAATCTTTTTTTCATGTAGATATTTTTAATTTTTAATGCAATTTTTTAAAGTTTTTTTCATATAGTTTTTTTAAAAAAATTTTTTTTTCATCCAAATAGTTTTAATTTTTTTCATGATTTTTTTTTTCAATTTTTTTCATGTAGATTTTTAAATTTTTTTCATGCATTTTTTTTTAAATTTTATTCATGCACATATTTTTTTAATTTTTTTCTTCCATTTTGTTATGTCAATATGTTGTGATGTATTGTCGGAGTATTGATGTCTTCTTCAACTATTGGTGGCGATAGAGACAGAGATTAATGTCTATGTTAAAATCTCATTCATTTCTGTCTCCATTGTTATTGTCTGTCCTCCACAACGTCACTTGACCACTCTTTACACATCGCTCTTCATATATTAAATTTAATTATTATTTGATAAAATTATAATAATTGAATAAATATGGTCTTAATTTGATAAATTTAAATATTAGTTTGGTGTTAATTTGATATTTATATTCAGTATTAATTTGATAAAATTTAATATTAATTGAATAAATTTAAATGTTACTTTAATGAAATTGAATGTTTATTTGGTGTTAAGTTAAATTACCGACATTAATTTAATAAGGTTAAATGTTAAATTAATAGAATTTAATATTCTATTTAATATATTAAATTTTAGTTTAATAAAATTAAATAATAATTTAATGTTAAATTAAGTAAATAATATTATTTTGATTAAATAAAATATTAAATTAATATAACTAAATGCTAATTTGATAAAATTAAATATCAATTTGTGTTGATATGATTTGATGAGATGAGATGAAATGTTAATTTAGTTTAAATTAAATAAATGACATTAATTTGATAAAATTAAAAATCATTTCTGTTTTATGGATGAGAAAATCAAATTCTACAAATAAACAGCTAAATTCGAATTTTTTCAATGCAAAAAATATGAACAATTAAAGCTGCAAGCTAGATCCTTGTGGGAATTCATTTGCTTTTGAGTTCCTTCTTTTATGTTTTTTGGTTTTCAATAGGTTATGGTTTATCTACTGTCATTTTTTTTTGAGTTAATATTATTTTTGGTCTTTAAAATATGTATTTTTTGTCAGTTTAGTCCTTATTATATCAATTTTGTCAATTTGATCCCTAAAGTATTCAATTCATATCACTTTGTTTCCTATATAGACGAACTATTAAGTTTTTGACAGAATGATTACATGTTAGGTACGTGATACCCTCTAAAAAATGATAAGTAGACACTTCCATAAAAAAAACTTGAGTTCTAAACATTTAGGGTATCAATTTAATTTTCATTCCTTAGTTCAGCTGGAAGTTTTGAGGCTTTTTTGAATGGATAAGTTAAAGCCTAATGTATTTTACAAGTCTATGCAAAACCTTATAGAAAGTCCTAAAATATAATAATATTTTTTGCAAATTTATTTAAAGTTTTATAGAAAGCTCTAAAATAATACAAAGACTTTTAAAAAAGTTTTAAAAGTAATGACTTATAGCTTGAAAGTTACAATCTCTTTCCAATTTCTTTCACTCTCTTTTCCTCCATTCTCACCGTTTCTCTCCGAGTCTTTCTCTCCCATCCAATTTTTTCTTATCTCTCTCTTTTAAGGCTTCAATCAATTTATTCCTTTATAAGACCCTGATTTTATAATTACACCTAATTTATTAAATGTTCTCGTCTGATCCCAAAACCACTAAATTATTGAAACTAAATCATACTGTAATTTTCTGTAAAATATATATAATCATAAATAATAAATTCCTGCTTTAAGCCTCAATTTGTGTTGGTCACCCTTTGTGGGAAAGTAGTTATCAAAGAAATCATAGCTTCATAATGTGTGGGCAACAAGGAAGTAAAAAATTTTCAGATTGAGACTAGATCTTTATAAATCATTGTCTAGTGAGGTTGGATAAAACAACAATGAACAAAGAAGTAGGATTTTTTTTTTGCAGTGCATAACTGATGATGTCTATAGTTTTAGTGTCATCATACTCCAAAATGGTGATGAAGTTGAAAACAGCCCCAAAACCACAAGGAAATAAGTTACAACACATTTACATCTTGGCGGTAAAAAGATATGTCCGATCAGGATAGTCATTCTGTGGATAAGAGGTTACTGTATATTAACAAATTAGATATTAAAAGGATCATAGAATTATCTTGTTCGTGATCCACATAAAAGAGAAGAATGAGGACAAGTGATCTATCTAAACATTGCACACGCTAAGAGTTAACCCGAACCAAACAAATATGCGAAATTGATCAACAAAGTGAAATCTGCACTACATTTGAGTGGAAGAGAGACTTGGAAGCAGAAAAAACTAATTAACTGAATATTAACCCCACTTTTTGTAGGTCATTTTTGCCTTGCAGGGAAAAAATAGAAACTTTTGACATACAACTCCACTCTTTTGATTTGTAAACTTTCTATAATGTCAAGGCCGGCCCCTCTAACGTACGGGCTTTAGATTTCAACTAAAAAGGAGGCCCCAAAAATTGAGTCCAACAAAAAACTCAATTAAAATCTCAATCCATTAAAAGATATTAGTTAAAAGATTTGGGCTCAAAAGTTCAGCCCAATGACACATAAAATTAAATTTGACAAAAAATTGAAAAGTTGCAAAAATCATTCCCTCCCTCTCAAACACACACATGTTCTCCCTCGAGCTATACTTTTGTCTTTATTTAAAATTAAAACACAAATCAAATTATTTATTTTCATCCCCCCTCCCTTTCAATTCCACTCAATTTTTTTTTATCTATAATGAGCACAATACTTTTTCTAGTACTAAATAACTAAATACGTAAAACATTAATCTATTGATACTCTCTATTTTGTTTTTTCAAATAGGTGATGTTGTGGGAGACTGTGCATCATATCTTTAATTTCATGGACCACGATAATAGATGAAGTCTTATCGTTTTATAATTTTAACATTTTTTTAATTCCAAGATAATAATATTTTATTATTATAAAAGTGTTTGGTCGATTTGTAAATATAACAATTAGAAAACAAACATTTGTATAGGAAAAGTTTTGAAAAAGAGAAAATCTTAAAAACTATATGGATTTAAATAAAATCTTCTTAAAAATATTTGCCACTAGCAATAACAACAACATAGCAAAATTTTTTTAGGTTAAATTTAGGTAAATGAATAAGAATAAATCTCATAAAATCAAAAAGATTTGGTGGATTAGTCACGTGATCAATTGAAAAGATACATGTATAAAACTTAATTGCAACACTTCACTTACTAATCACCATCTCAAAAAGTGAGGATTTTTTAAAATTAATGTTAAAAAATAAAGATTTTGTTTTATTTAAATTTGTCTTGATGAACATCAAGGTGTATCAAGCCACCATTGATGGACTACTCGAGAGATTTTAAGAACTGGTTCCATAATGCAAGTGGATATAACGGAGAGCATGCAGTTAGAATAATACCGAACATTCTCCTCAATTGGTGTCCTGTTTTCATAATTGAAGCCTCTTGTAGACATTGTATCCATTCGACATCATCTTCTAGAAAACCTCTTGCAACAGATGCAAATTTAAAGAATCATACATAACGTTGTTTACCGTGCACAGGTTATCAAATGATGTTGGTCCTTTGACAACTATTAGTAGCAAACGCAGATAAAAACGCTCACCTAAATTTGGGCTAGCAAAATACATCCTGTCAATTGCGTACCCCCTTTGTCAAGGGGTCCATATTGTGGTTTTCTTGTTCCAAATAAATTTTTTTGAAAATTTTTGATAACTTAATGCACGTGCAGATTCATTTGAAGCACAACATTTAAAGAAACCAGTCAAAGTTGTATCACGTTGTGCACCTCTTGAAATGATTGATTGAAGCGGTTCGTCCGAATTAAAAAAAAACATGATGCATCCCTAGTAAATGAAGTTTCAAACGTATAACCGATAAAATCTCTTCATGTAAAGGATTACCAAATATTCGCCAAGTAGCCTTTGGAGATCCAATATACCTTGCATCAAGATATTGTTAAATTTCATTTCCTCCTTCCAAAACCATAGTGGTGCGATCATGACCTTTATAAATGTACTTATGGATGTATTTCACACAAACTTCCACATTAATATGACAGTTGAACATTCTTAAAAGATAAGGACTGTATGACACGACATCCCTATTATCAACTTCTTGGCCCCTAACAGTATAAATATGACCATTATCACGATGACGATAAATAGGATATCCATCATCGTCCATGCTTGTTGATTCTACAAATGTTCGAGGGTACCTTTTAGTACATACACAATTTTTCATACATGATGCATGTGAATTTCGAACACCACATGGTCCATGTACCATACAACTCTTGATCGTACAAAAAAAAAAGAGGATCTTTGTCTGGATCAGGAAATTCAACACACACTACTTTGTTTACCTGTGAACATGCTTTAATTTTGTTTGGACCATGAAGAAATAGAAGTGTATGCATGTGTGGTAACCCTCGTTTTTGAAATTCGATCGTGAAAACATGTGCTACCTTTTTACCGAATATGTTTTTCGTCTCTATCATCATCAAAAACCTGCTCTTTAACTCAAAAACACGGGCAACTAAATCTGGACGATTAATAGGTTGTTGAAGTTCTAACAAAGCTGAAGAAATTTCAAGCCAATTTTGATTTGCAGTCATAGTGAGAAAAATATTTGGGTGTTGGTTGTAACGTGTGATAGCCATTGAATCTTCATAAATTTCAAACATTGTCTTGCACTGCTAGTGAATGAAGATGAACAAATCATTCGTTAACCAATTTGATTGGGTCTGGTTCATCTACACAAACATCGGTAAGTCCCGGGTAATGTTCAGCACAGAGTCTTGCTTGATTAAACTTATAATATGTCAATCGATTCTGTTTAGTAGAGGCCCAAACATTTACTGCGAACTCCTGAAACAATTTCCCCCCTCTCAAAATTGTTGAATACTCAGTATCACGCTGAAACATATGATAACTATAAAATTGCAATTGAGTCAATCAATTGGTTGAAGGTCCACCATGAGATTCATCCCACTGTCTCAATTCAAGTTCCCATCCACGCTCACCAAAAGGAAACAATAACACATAATGTAGAGGTAAATATGCGGGGTGACATTCATTAATTTACATCAGCCCATTATTCTCCCTCATATGTAAAACAATATCTCTTATTCCACTTGATTCAGTTCCATCGCCCGGTAATATTACCGCAATTTCATTTGATCTTGGGAGATTATACCGACGTCGATTTGTGGAAGAAATGTAACAAAGATAAGCAGGTAAATTTTGAGCTGCCACGTCTGATTGACTTAAAATCTCATAAGCCTGCTTATATTTTTTTGGAAAGAGATTTACGTACAACAAACAGTCTTGAATAATTTTCAAAACATCTTGTTGCAAGTGAGGATTTCTATGACTGCGAATATCTAAAGCTGAAGTAGGATCATAAATGTATAGTTGGGAGTACATCGCATCTTGACCTGGTTGTGGCAGAAGTGATCCGGTCCAATGTCATAATTCTCCATGGATAGTGAATGATGTAGGACCCCTTCTAGTGACCAATCTCGAATCCAAGGTAGCACTAAGACTTGTAAAAGCATTTGCTACATTATACTCGCGGGAATGCTGACGAAACGATTTTGATTGTTCACCATACAATGCCTTAAGTTCTGAAGGAGGTGTATTAAGTGGTGGTATCCTAATTTTTCCTTGCAAACAACATGTTCCAAAAAAAGGGTGTCCTGTACGGGAATTTGATAAATGTTCAGCCTTCCAATGTAAAGGTGAACAATGAGGACATGGTATATTCATAATTCCAAGTGAATGGCGAGCTTCTACTCCATGTGTTCGAGGATCAAACTCAACACTACATTAATTAAATTAATATATATATAAGCTAAAAAACTTGTGGTTATAGTGATACCTTCAATCAAGCTCATAAATAATAACATTAAGAAAGTTGTAATTTATAACCACCTAGAGGGAGCTTGCATCGTGCTATATTCGTCATTTCTTGGAACATGGTCGTAACAGACGATGACCTTGTTTCATTTATTACAGTTTGTTCTATTGTTTGCATAGGGCTTTCCATTGAACAAATGGAGGGTGGTTCCATTTGCACCGTGGTGTCTTCGCCGAGATTGCCTTGGCCTAAATTTTGTGTAGGCATTTCTCGAAACATAGTGACCACAGACAATGACCTTGTGAAATTTATTTCCACAGTTTGCTCTGGTACAACCTTAGGAATTTCCGTAGGCATGGATGTGGATTGAACAAAAGATCTTTTGCCTGTCGATCTTTCAAGTTGAGGTAGATGACGACGGCTCGGTGTCAACATAGGAAAAATCCTAGGTGGAATGTATGAACGTTCCAATCTCTCCCGTTCTTGATGTGCACATTGTACCAATTGGCGTTTTGATATATAATAATTATCGTTGGATATCTAAAACATAATACCATAGCAAACTATGGAAATAAATTAACAAGGTCATCGTTTGTGGTCACTATGCTTCGAGAAATGCCTACACAAAATTTAGGCCAAGGCAATCTCGACAAAGACACCACGACGCAAATGGAGCCACCCTCCATTTGTTCCATGGAAAGCCCTATGCAAACAGTAGAACAAACTGTAATAAATGAAACGGGGTCATCATTTGTTAAGACCATGTTCCAAGAAATGTCGAATTTAGACGAATGTAGCATGATGCAAGCTCCCTCCAGGTGGTTATAAATTACAACTTTCTTAATGTTATTATTTATAAGCTTCATTGAGCTTGATTGAAGACATCACTATAACCACAAATTTTTTAGATTATATATTTTAATTTAATTTATGTAGTGTTGAGTTTGATCCTTGAACACATGGAGTAGAAGGTCGTCATTCACTCGGAATTATGAATGTACTATGTCCTCATTGTTCAGCTTTACATTGGAAGGCTGAACATCTATCAAATTCCCGTACAAGACACCCTCTGTTTGGAACATGTTGTTTGCAAGGAAAAATTAGGATACCACCACTNCTATGTCCTCATTGTTCAGCTTTACATTGGAAGGTTGAACATTTATCAAATTCCCGTACAAGACACCCTCTATTTGGAACATGTTGTTTGCAAGGAAAAATTAGGATACCACCACTTAATACACCTCCTTCAGCACTTAAGGTATTGTATGATGGCAATGATGAACAATTAAAATCGTTTCGTCAGCATACCCGCGAGTATAATGCAACAAATGCTTTTACAAGTCTTGGTACTACCTTGGATTCGAGATTGATCACTGGAAGGGGTCCAACATCATTCACTATCCATGGAGAATTACGACATCGGATCGGATCACTTCTGCCACAACNATTGATCACTGGAAGGGGTCCAACATCATTCACTATCCATGGAGAATTACGACATCGGATCGGATCACTTCTGCCACAACCAGGTCAAGATGTGGTGTACTCCCAACTGTACATTTATGACCTTACTTCAGCGTTAGACATTCGAAGTTGTAGAAATCCTCACTTGCAACGGGATGTTTTGAAAATTATTCAAGATTGTTTGTTGCAAGTAAATCCCTTTCCAAAAAAATATAAGCAGACTTATGAGATTTTAAGTCAATCAGACGTGGCAACTCAAAATTTACCTGCTTATCTTTATNAAGTAAATCCCTTTCCAAAAAAATATAAGCAAACTTATGAGATTTTAAGTCAATCAGACGTGGCAACTCAAAATTTACCTGCTTATCTTTATTACAATTCTTCCACAGATTGACATCGGTATAATCTCCCAAGAACAGATGAAATTGCGGTAATATTATCAGGCAATGGAACTGAATCAAGTGGATTAAGAGATATTGTTTTACATATGAGAGAGAATAATGGACTGATGCAAATTAATGAATGTCACCCCGCATATTTACCTCTACATTATGTGCTACTGTTTCCTTTTGGTGAGCTTGGATGGGAACCTGAATTGAGACAGTGAGATGAATCTCATGGTGGACCTTCAATCAATCGATTGACTCAGTTGCAATTTTATAGTTATCACATGTTTCAACGTGATACTGAGTATTCAACAATTTTGAGAGGGGAAAAATTATTTTAGGAGTTCGTAGTAAATGTTTGAACCTTTACTGAACAGAATCGATTGACATATTATAAGCTTAATCAAGCAAAGCTCCGTGATGAACTTTACTAGGGACTTACCGATGTTTGTGCAGATGAACCGAGACCCAATCAAATTGGTCAACGAATGATTTTGTCATTTTCATTCACTGGCAGTGCAAGACATATGTTTGAAATTTATCAAAATTCGATGGCTACCACACGTTACAACCAACACCCAGATATTTTTCTCACTATGACTGCAAATCCTAATTGACTTGAAATTTGTTTAGCTCTGTTAGAACTTCTACAACCTGTTAATCGTCCAGATTTAGTTGTCCGTGCTTTTGAGTTAAAGAGGAGGTTTTTGATGAAAATGATAGAGACGAAAAACATATTTGGTAAAAAAATAGCACATGTTTTCACGATCGAATTTCAAAAACGAGGGCTACCACACATGCATGCACTTCTGTTCTTTCATGGTCTAGACAAAATTCAAACATGTTCACAGATAGACAAGGTAGTGTGTGCTGAATTTTTTGATCCAAACAAAAATCATCTTCTTTTTAATACGATCAAGAGTTGTATGGTACATGAACCATGTGGTGTTTGAAATCCACATGCATCATGTATGAAAAATGGTGTATGTACTAAGAGGTACCCTCGGACATTTGTAGAATCAACAAGCATGGACGATGATGGATATCCTGTTTATCGTCGTCGTGATAATGATCATGTTTATACTGTTAGGGGACAAGAAGTTGATAATAGGGATGTCATGTCATACAGTCCTTATCTTTCAAGAATGTTCAATTGTCATATTAATGTGGAAGGTTGTGCGAAAATAAGATGTGTGAAATACATCCATAAGTACATTTATAAAGGTCATGATCGCACCACTGTGGTGTTGGAAGGAGGAAATAAAATTTAACAATATTTTGATGCAAGGTATATTGGATCTCCAGAGACTGCTTGACAAATATTTGGTAATCCTTTACATGAAGAGATTCTATCGGTTATACGTTTGAAACTTCATTTACTAGGGATGTATCGTGTTGCTTTTAATTCGGACGAACCGCTTCAATCAATCATTTCAAGAGGTGCACAACATGATACAACTTTAATTGGTTTCTTTAAATGGTGTGCTTCAAATGAATCTGCACGTGTATTAACTTATCAAGAAAATCACAATATGGACCCCTAGACAAAGGAGGCACCCAATTGACAGGATGTACTTTGCTAACCCAAATTCAGATGAGCGTTTTTATCTGTGTTTGCTACTAACAGTTGTCAAAGGACCAACATCATTTGATAACCTGTGCACGGTAAACGTTATGTATGATTCTTTAAATTTGCATGTGTTGCAAGAGGTCTTCTAGAAGATGATGTCGAATGGATACAATGTCTACCAGAGGCTTTAATTATGAAAACGGGACACCAGTTAAGGAGATTGTTCGATATTATTCTAACTGAATGCTCTCCGCTATATCCACTTGCATTATGGAACCAGTTTTCAGTGTATATATGTGATGATCTTAAACTCAAGATTCATACAATGTTTGGTATTTCAAATTCAACTCAGGATCAAATCGAAGATTATGGTTTATATTTGTTGATTCAATTGCTCCACGAGTCAGACAAAAGCTTAATTGACTTTCCACCAATGCCGCAACCGATTGGAAATTGGAATACAATAGTTGGTAATAGACTATTGTTTGAGCATCAAAAACTCCAGAATGAAGAGCAACAGTCAGATGCACAAAGTAATGTTGATCGCCTTAATGATGCACAATACATCACTTATGTTGAAATCATTTCATCAGTGTTTCAAGATATAGGAACTACTTTCTTCTTGAGTGGGGGTGTCGGGACAGGGAACACATTTTTGTATAATACAATTGCAATGAAATTGCGTAACCTTGGACATATTGTTGTTACTGTTGCTTCTTTTGGCATTGAGTCTTTATTATTGATGGGAGGTCGCACGCATATTCAACATTTTGTATTCCATTAAATGTGCTTGAAAATTCAATGTGTGGCTTTACCAAACAATTGATGCATGCATAATTGTTTAGAAAAACTAGACTAATAATATGGGATGAAATACTTATGCAACATAGACATTATGTTGAGGCAGTGGATCACACACATCAAGATTTTCGTGATAATAAAAAGTCATTTGGGGGCATTACTGTTGTGCTTGGTGGAGACTTTCAACAAATCTTAACCAGTTATACCGAGAGGAGTCCACGAGCAATTTGTGGGTGTATCGTTGAGGCGATCATTTTTGTGGAGGGATATACATGTTTTGACTCTGGGTCAAAACATGCGCTTAACTCACACGAATTTTAGAAATGCTGCATTTGCAAACTTTTTAATGGAAGTAATAATTTATTTGTCAATAATTTTATAAAATATTACTTTTCATTAGTATTTATTCCTCTTCGCTCATTTAACTTCCCAATTTTAATTTTAGGTTGAGACCAATCCAGAAGAAATTATAAAACTTCCATCAACAATACACAAATGTCATAATCTAGAAGAATTGATATTCAGAATTTACCCGTGTTTAGATGTGGCTGGT
Source organism: Ilex paraguariensis (assembly GCA_963454935.2). NCBI lineage: Eukaryota > Viridiplantae > Streptophyta > Magnoliopsida > Aquifoliales > Aquifoliaceae > Ilex > Ilex paraguariensis. Next base: position 249,740 of record CAUOFW020006791.1, on the reverse strand, counting down.
ACATTGACCCCGGATTGTCTAACGTACAATTCTTTCTGCACGTAATGATGATGTTAGTTCTATACATGCAGCAACTTTGAATATATCCCTTGGTGAGACTATTACATATTTAGCTGCAGACCAAATTTCAGAAGATGAAGAACTTGATCATACTATCACGAACCATTTTCCAAATGAGTATCTAGACTCTCTAAATCCTTCAGGACTACCACCGCTTAAGTTGGAGTTAAAAGTGCATTGCCCAATAATGTTGTTGCGGAATTTGACACCAAAAGATGGACTTTGTAATAGCACGCGATTAATAGTTGTCAGATGTGCCTCGCGTGTAATTGAAACTCAGATTCTGAATGGACCATTATCAGGCAATTTAGTCTTCATTCCATGAATATCACTTACACTATCACCTTCGGAATTACCTTTTCAAATGAAAACACGTCAATTTCCTGTGCGCTTAACATATGCTATAACAATTAATAAATCTCAAGAACAATTTGTCAAATTTGTTAGGGTTGATTTGCGCATATCAGTGTTTAGTCATGGACACCTATATATGGCAATATCTAGATGTACATCTTCTGATCGTATAAGTGTTCTTCTTCTTGAAAATGCGTTGAATTGCACATCAAACATCGTTTTCCCTGAAGTTTTGTTTTAAGACTTCCTATTCAATTATTTACAAAAGGTACCATTTAGATACAAATTTTTTCATATTGAATACACATAATTAAAATAATCATCTTAACTTTACATTATCATCATTCAATATCTGTAGGATTGGCGTGAATTGGCTAAAGTGATGAAAAAATTAAATACAACGCGACTTCACCGGTGGGGTTATCGTAATAAAGCAACTCGATCCTTACACTGTTGCAGCGCACTGTATTCTTTTTATAAATTCTATATATTTCACTAAGATTTGTTTTTTTTTTTCCTGTAAAACTAGGTTGTTGTCCATTCTCTCAACTTGAGGTTTCGCCTTTGTATTGACACAAGAACGTTCAAAAAAGTGATGAAAAAAAAGTTTAATGAACTACTGAAAGATTGAATCATTAATTACATTGTTTAATATTACATTCAATCAAAAACTGCAAGGCTAAACCATTCAATTAATGTTTATGAATATGTCGTGCTATTTTAATATTCTTTGAATTTAATTCATATGCATGGATTTATATTTGTTGTCTATCTTCTTGGTTTAATTGTTGCATTTTATGATTACCAAGAATAATATTGCAACAATGAATAATAAGGTTATCATTTTAATTATTCTATTTCTCTTATTGTTATTGGTGTGTTGTTCTTATTCTTACAATATTAAATCACATGTGATAGTAAAATTTTTTGTTATTGTTGTAATATTGGTTAACTGTTATTAATTTTATAATTATCAATTTAATTTATAACTTTTATATTATGTACAGATAATATGGAACGTCCTTCCATCTATGTACGTCGTAGTATGCGTTTGACAGTAGCAAGTATAGTAGATAAATTTGAAAATGATTCTTTTGAAGATGGAACTCTAATCTCAGAGTTTGAGTTTGAAAAAATTAGATTAGGTCGAATGCTGCAAAATGTAAGAAAAAACATAAGTGAAGATTATATTATGTAGAAAATAGCAAAGACCCTTCCCACCGCTTGGGATCCTGCAAAGGAAAAAAATTTTAATCACGACCAACCAACCTGTGCGGTACGATTTATACAATTATTGGCGGAAGCGGAACGCAAGATACATCCACTTTGGATACAATTTGAGACAGAGAAAATAGATCTACAATCAGATGTCATAGACCATATAAAAAAGAAAGAATCATTATTTAGAGTGTTAAGACAAAAAAATTTCGATCCGAATAATCCAATAATGTTGTACACTGTTGTTAACACGCTTCCATCTTTGTGACCGATTGATTTCATTCATACAAAATTTGAGAATGACTTCCTAGATATGGTAAAATTAGAGGATCTGTTAGAGGAAATCAAAAATGACTTAATCTATTTACGAGNCAAAATTTGAGAATGACTTCCTAGATATGGTAAAATTAGAGGATCTGTTAGAGGAAATCAAAAATGACTTAATCTATTTACGAGCATTAAAAGATTAGGAGGCTCAACAGAGGAACAATGAATATCAGAATTTATGAAACAATACTTTTCAAGTAACTATATTTTCTCAATCTTTTTTATTATTTGAATGTAGATGAATTCAAAAAAAATATCTAAATATATTATTTTTTATTAATACAGGTTGTATTCATTCTTCTGGAAACTGATGGAATCTCAAATGACAACTTATTCTTTTGACAACATTTGTAAAGTTATTTTTATTATATAGATGGTTGCATTTGCGGACAAATTTTTGTTTGAGATATTTATTACATGGATGAATTGAGTTTATAATTATGTTTTGTTATTGAATTGGATTATTGTAATTGTGACAAATACAAAAAAAATTATTGATTTCATTTATTACTTAAAAATTGTAAATTTAATATGGTTCTATTAGTATTTATTTTCACTGATATATTTATATATGTGTTGTTTTGAAGAATTTTTTGTTCATTTTTTACAAATAACGCAATGCCTTCAGACACGAGCAATTACTAGTATAAATATATAGAAAACTAGAATATTATTAATATAAAAGAAAAGAAACAAATACAAAAGGCACATTAAAGGTGGACAAAAACAATTAGAAAAACCTAACCAGAAAACATCAAACCAGAAATTAAAAAAAAAAAAACTAAATATCCGCAAGGAGCTGCCTAGCTCGATATAATGCAAAAGATAGGGACATCCTCAAAATTCTTCAGTCATGGACGTCCAAAAAGAAGCTAAAAAATAAATCTGCTACCAAGGACTTTCAACAAATGCATATGAATGATATGACATGAAATTGACTTTTTTTTTTAATCGGAAAGTATAATGAACTATCAATAATCACAAAAAGTTAATAAGGAAATATAGGAAACTATTATGCTTTTAGATGATGATAAGCAAAACATATAGTATATTATCTTAAACCTCAAAAA
>CAUOFW020006791.1:200232-244536 GCA_963454935.2 Ilex paraguariensis | reverse complement strand
GTCCCTGGCTTAGACTTTTCCTATCTTCACTCCTCTCACCTAAGATGGGATCAAGATAAGATAAAAAGTCTTGTCTAACATTTGGTGTTCGCTGTGGCACCCAATCTCCATCCAACTTCACCTGCCTTCCAAATCATTCAAGAACTCGTTCGTGCTACTTGTTAACTAGCTGTATACAATGCACTAGGAATGTAAATTCTCAGTTTGTTTTGTAGGAGCAGCCAAAATTAATCTAGACCATTTACTGAGAACTAAGCTTTTTCTATTTAGTTTTCCTGTAACCACAATCAAGAAAACTTGAGCACCACTAACCAAATAACTATCATTTAGTGCAATGTAAGCATCCAAGGCAAACGTTTCCAAATTAGGCCATCAAAACCTTCTAACTGCTAAGACTAAGCAAAGAGAGGATTCCTGTAGAGTACTTCTCCTTGCATGAATAATTTTTCCCAGATAATACAGCTAGATTGTTCTAGGTCATAACATGCAGCCATATATAAAAATATCCAGTCATGAAGACAGATTTTACGTCAAATCCACGAACATGATTATTTTCTCAATCCATACTATATGTGTAATCCCCTTTTCAAAAATAAAATAACACATTAGGCTCTAATGAACCAAATCTAATATTGATTTTGTAGCATCTTACATTCGAAGGGGGAGAGGAAGCAAATGGCTATCATCCTACCAAGATTTAAGTCTTAGAACCTTCATGAGAAAACAAACTTATATTTGGCTAGCACACTCGATTCAACTAGACTCACCAATCCTTTTGTATTATTTGAGATTTGTTACATGAATCTTGTTTCGTCACTATGTCTATCAAGATCAATATCTATTAAACCACAAACTATGATACTTTTTTGGTATCTCATTCATTGCTAATTTTAATTTGACACTACCCTCGAAAAACATTCTTACTCATTGGTTCTATAATATCTCAATCGATATGTTGAAACCATTTAAGTCAATTATCTCTTAATTTTTTTGATCTTGACGCAACTATCATTTCACGAACATAAGCATTCCTAATTTTGTCCTTTTTAGTTGTAGGACACGTCAATTCTAATATCTGTATTCTACTTCTAGCAACAATTTTCGAACTAATTTTTTAGATGCACAAAAGTTTATCCCTTAAGATGATCTTATGATGCCTACGTAGAGCTTACATTTCAACATACAAATCTATCATGCAATACACCAGATGCACTCATCCCCTTAATCCATCCAACTTAAATCTATAAATAACATCATCACCAATTTCACCCTCCTTCCCAATATTGGCCCAAAATATTGGCATTGCTCACTGTTTGGAATCTATTTTGGATTTTTATTTTCTATAAAAGGATTATGTTTTAACCCCCCGTCATCATTTAACCTATATGTTTTAACCCCCCTTAATCCATCGAAAATTCTATATTACTTATAAATTTCAACATATACTTTTGATTTCTTATTTTACCTCTATCAATGACACATCACTATAACTTTTAGGTCCTCACATACAATATATTTTTTCTCTCTCTCTATAGTATACCAATCTCTTTCTCACTACCCTTTCTTTGCATTAGATTTTTCAGATTGCAAAACAAATTAGGAAAAAAAAAACTTAAAAAGTTGATACGTAGTAGATTTCTATAATACACTATTAACCCAATTAGCTTTTGCAGTTTAGAATTGGTGTAAAATATAAGGATGTAAAAAGTAATTTATCCCTGAAATTCTACATAATATTTTTTGTTTCTTTCGAGAATGTATCCTAAGTTTGTTCTTTTGTCATAACTTCATAAAGGAAGCTAAACTCGTATAGTAATATTCCTACATTGAACTAGTTAGCCTAAGCTCAAATATCAATCTTACTACATCGAACTACTTATCCAGAATACTTCGGATTCTGAAGCTTTGTTCCAAACTCCTGGTCTGTCTTCAATTCCTAGTCTATTTTCATCAATCAATTATTTTATCATCATGAAATTACATATATCATGGAACTTTATCTTGAATGGGTGTAGTTAATTTATTCATAACAAAGACAAAAAGATTTTACTTAATGCTGATCTCTAGATGGAAGACCAACAACAATGGGGNTTATTCATAACAAAGACAAAAAGATTTTACTTAATGCTGATCTCTAGATGGAAGACCAACAACAATGGGGTAGTAACTAGTTTTTCCTGCGTCTATTCTCACTAAAGATATTATACATCGCGTATGTCAATCATCATACCAATACGTCTCTATAACTATTTTCTCCTCCTGAAATCCATCATGTTATCTCTTGCAACTGCACCATATCCTTTCCCAATGTAGATAAAGATCTTCATTAGTCCCCTAAATACATAGCCTCAACAATTTCCTTCTAGGCAAATATCCAAAACTGTTAGGCAGGGTCCATCAGTTTAGTGACTGTACAATGCAATGTTACATTTGAAAATATATAATGATCAACAATGTCCCCCACCCCCCAACAGGGGAGGGGCCAAAACTCAAACATCCAATAAGTATCATCAACAAAAGTAGATGCCTCAATGACCATACCTTAAGATGACACTTTTGACGTGAATGACATTTCACAAAATAAAATGATCAACATCCCTAAAGCCAACTGCGTGTAGGATTACCTTTTGATATTCTTAGGCAACTCCTCAAAAATAGGCTCTTTCCCAGCTTTTAAAGCATGTAACTTTATCTCTTTAGCATCTTCCCTGAAAATAAGACACAAAAAAAAAAAAAAAACACAAAAAAATCTATAAAAAGAGATATAAGGATTTACAGTACAAATAGTACGTACAGTACCATCTAAGCCAATTGATTTCTGAGAATGTATTATCTCCCTATTGGGCATTTCCCCAGGCACAATGAATACTCAACATTATATTGTATAAGTCCCTCACAATTTTCTAATTCTAAAGTNGATTTCTGAGAATGTATTATCTCCCTATTGGGCATTTCCCCAGGCACAATGAATACTCAACATTATATTGTATAAGTCCCTCACAATTTTCTAATTCTAAAGTTTTTGTATAATCTCAATACATAATTCAATACGACTTGGTCCATACAAGGTAAGGATTCATGAACAAGAGTCAAGGGAGGTAACCCATCACTCCCCTCGACTATTAAAACTCAAAACGGACTACACAAAAAAAAGCCAATGGTTCAACCAACTCTGGGGGCAATGTTAGACTAGTATCTAAATCACGTTAATACCCCCAGAGGACCCACGAGAAGAAAGGAAAACCCAATACTTGAATCTAGACTCCACAATTTCCCATATAAGTGTCCCATCCATTGCCTCTATAAAACCAGAGAAGGCCTTAACATCATCTTTTTGATCATCTTCTTGTTCAAGTTTCTTAAACCCCTCTCATTCCAACTTACCAACTTCATCAAGAACCTCTAACACCACCTCCCTTACTCGCACCCCCCCATTATAATTAATCTTACACTGTAAGCTTCTTATCTATTTCTCATCATTCTTCTTTCTCTTACAATAAAGGATGGGACATATTCCCACTCTAATCTCCTCCCCCAAGGCTAACCAATTTCAAGCCCATTTTGTCAAAAAGGGTCAGTGCATCTCAGTTGTATTCTCATTCCCTAATAGGCCAATAGTTAGTGGACTCCCCTTAGAACCTATTCTAGTTGGTTCAAAGACAAATGATTCTGCCACACCCTCCTTATGAATGGGCAAAAGCTCCAAACCAGTAATAATGCTTCTAATAGAGCCCATGCATTGTCATTCTGAAGCAAATTGTCAATATAGAGGGCATTAGAAAGAAAGGAATCAAAAGCAAAAGCAACGGATGGAACAAGAGACAAAAGAAATAGTACCCACAGATTCAAACATTGTGTGCCTAGAATCCCCACAAGATCAACAACTACGATTGATTATATGGGTTGAGGACACCATCCAAGCATTCACATCCTTAGTATTGCCTCTTGATATCGTCGCTAACTAATATTGCTAACTAATAGGTGTTTTCCTCACCAAACAATCCCCCACTTGTCACTTCAGTCAATAGAGANGCTAACTAATAGGTGTTTTCCTCACCAAACAATCCCCCACTTGTCACTTCAGTCAATAGAGATACTAAAACGTAGAAAGCATCTTCGTGTTCCCATAGCCCATCTGACAATAAATTTCATCNAACAATCCCCCACTTGTCACTTCAGTCAATAGAGATACTAAAACGTAGAAAGCATCTTCGTGTTCCCATAGCCCATCTGACAATAAATTTCATCAGAACCAAGAAAAAAATCTTAAATTCATTTGAGTCAGAAGCCTTCAAATGTGATCGAACTCCCAACATCATCCGTTTTTCATTTTCCACTCATTTTTTGGATAGATCAACTCAAATTTGCTCCAGCACGTCCATTTTTCATTTTCGACCACCCCTCAACACATTGTGCATCATTCTGTGATGCTTGTCCACACCAACAACACTAACAAATGAACAACTTGATTTCTCTCACCCTCTCACTATAGTTTGTCAAAGTATTTCGACCCACTACATTTGAATTATAATCACTCTCTTGATACCACCTCAACCAGAGGAATTGGAATCACAAACCCCTCAATACAACTCCGTTGCATACCTTTGATACTATTTGAGCATACATCTATTTCCAAGAAAAGAGTCTCCTACTTATTTCTGAATTTGCAAAGCTTCCATAATTCTCTAAGGAGCAAAAAGTCTAGGCGCATCAACAACACCACTCCGCAAGGTGTGGAGGAATCCCCTTCTTTGTATCTGATACNAAAAAAAAAAAACACAAAAAAATCTATAAAAAGAGATATAAGGATTTACAGTACAAATAGTACGTACAGTACCATCTAAGCCAATTGATTTCTGAGAATGTATTATCTCCCTATTGGGCATTTCCCTAGGCACAATGAATACTCAACATTATATTGTATAAGTCCCTCACAATTTTCTAATTCTAAAGTTTTTGTATAATCTCAATACATAATTCAATACGACTTGGTCCATACAAGGTAAGGATTCATGCACAAGAGTCAAGGGAGGTAACCCATCACTCCCCTCGACTATTAAAACTCAAAACGGACTACACAAAAAAAAGCCAATGGTTCAACCAACTCTGGGGGCAATGTTAGACTAGTATCTAAATCACGTTAATACCCCCAGAGGACCCACGAGAAGAAAGGAAAACCCAATACTTGAATCTAGACTCCACAATTTCCCATATAAGTGTCCCATCCATTGCCTCTATAAAACCAGAGAAGGCCTTAACATCATCTTTTTGATCATCTTCTTGTTCAAGTTTCTTAAACCCCTCTCATTCCAACTTACCAACTTCATCAAGAACCTCTAACACCACCTCCCTTACTCGCACCCCCCCATTATAATTAAGCTTACACTGTAAGCTTCTTATCTATTTCTCATCATTCTTCTTTCTCTTACAATAAAGGATGGGACATATTCCCACTCTAATCTCCTCCCCCAAGACTAACCAATTTCAAGCCCATTTTGTCAAAAAGGGTCAGTGCATCTCAGTTGTATTCTCATTCCCTAATAGGCCAATAGTTAGTGGACTCCCCTTAGAACCTATTCTAGTTGGTTCAAAGACAAATGATTCTGCCACACCCTCCTTATGAATGGGCAAAAGCTCCAAACCAGTAATAATGCTTCTAATAGAGCCCATGCATTGTCATTCTGAAGCAAATTGTCAATATAGAGGGCATTAGAAAGAAAGGAATCAAAAGCAAAAGCAACGGATGGAACAAGAGACAAAAGAAATAGTACCCACAGATTCAAACATTGTGTGCCTAGAATCCCCACAAGATCAACAACTACGATTGATTATATGGGTTGAGGACACCATCCAAGCATTCACATCCTTAGTATTGCCTCTTGATATCGTCGCTAACTAATATTGCTAACTAATAGGTGTTTTCCTCACCAAACAATCCCCCACTTGTCACTTCAGTCAATAGAGATACTAAAACGTAGAAAGCATCTTCGTGTTCCCATAGCCCATCTGACAATAAATTTCATCAGAACCAAGAAAAAAATCTTAAATTCATTTGAGTCAGAAGCCTTCAAATGTGATCGAACTCCCAACATCATCCGTTTTTCATTTTCCACTCATTTTTTGGATAGATCAACTCAAATTTGCTCCAGCACGTCCATTTTTCATTTTCGACCACCCCTCAACACATTGTGCATCATTCTGTGATGCTTGTCCACACCAACAACACTAACAAATGAACAACTTGATTTCTCTCACCCTCTCACTATAGTTTGTCAAAGTATTTCGACCCACTACATTTGAATTATAATCACTCTCTTGATACCACCTCAACCAGAGGAATTGGAATCACAAACCCCTCAATACAACTCCGTTGCATACCTTTGATACTATTTGAGCATACATCTATTTCCAAGAAAAGAGTCTCCTACTTATTTCTGAATTTGCAAAGCTTCCATAATTCTCTAAGGAGCAAAAAGTCTAGGCGCATCAACAACACCACTCCGCAAGGTGTGGAGGAATCCCCTTCTTTGTATCTGATACGCAGAGTAGATGGACCTCTACCCACTTTTTCTATCCTTTCTTTGTCAATTTGCAAGAAGTGTCATTGTTCCGGACCATTTCCACGATGATCTTGTCTCGAACGTATGTCATCGTTACCGAATGGGTCTACACAACTTGGCCAACCTGTAATGCTATCCAGGGACATATTTTGAACTACTTTTTCAAGTTTACAAATTTTATTTCAAATGTTTTTCTACTTCTGTCCCTTCAAAAAATGTCACATGGCACACTAGAGTTTCCACCAGTCTAGTGTGCACCAGGTTCAACCATGTTAACTCAATTTCCCATATCCATATGATTCAATACTCAATTTAACATCCCTCTATCACCAATTCAAGGCCACTGAAACCTCTCATCCAAATCAGATTCAAATATTCTATACTACACTCGTATCGTAAGGTGATCCACCGACTTTTTCCAAAGGCCAGTTCAAAGTTTCCGATTAATAAGCAAGTAAACAAAACGATTTCCAAGTGAATCACTACTCTGAATCAGCTGATATAAATTCTTATCATGACAATTCCTATTTTCTTATTCTCCTAATATTTAATAGGATGGAATGCCATATCCACTCCTACGCTATATTTTCCCATGTAAAGGGGGTGATTTTATTAGTGATTAGCCTTTATTCCATTTCAAAGTTCTGTCTAGAAAATTTGAAAAACTGTCTCTGTGCAAAGCCATTCCTATGTCATAGGAGGCTTTAACAATTCAGTTTTGGTTGTTTTGTCGAATTTATTTCCTTATAAGGAGCAGGAAACCGTGTTTTGTTTCTATATCTACATAATGGCAAGCTNTTCTATTTTTGAGTTGACCGAAACGGTACTTCGAAACGAAATTTTGATCCTTGGTCATAGGAGTCTTAACAATTCAGTTTTGGTTGTTTTGTCGAATTTATTTCCTTATAAGAAGCAGGAAACCGTGTTTTGTTTCTATATCTACATAATGGCAAGCATTTTCTTGTTTCGAATCGTACAAAATTAGTGTGGTTTCGTTCAAACACCTGAAAATCCCTTTAGAACTTCATTGTCTATTAAGCCACATGCACATAATAGCAAATGTTATGAACTTCTGAGTCACATAAAAATGGAATGCAATTTTTCATTAAGATATACAACTATGATTTTCNCACATGCACATAATAGCAAATGTTATGAACTTCTGAGTCACATAAAAATGGAATGCATTCATTAAGATATACAACTATGATTTTCATAATCTACTGAATGATCTCTACAAGTTTTTTTATGTATTCTTTAGTTTTAGTCAAACTGGTACCACCAATTCCAATCTGTATCAAACCCATCATTTAAGTACTTAAAAGTGAAAACCAATGTCGAGTCCAAGACTTTTAGCTGCAATTTAGAAACGTTTTTTTTTTTTGATAGCCAAAGAAAAAATCTCTGGAGCTTTTAGCACTAGCCTTCAAAAACCATTCCTTTAAAAGCCTCCCTTTGTAGAGATTGCAAAAGAAGTTAAACTGATGACTCATCACCCTTAAATTGCCAAACATAAAATATAAGATATAACAAAGTAGCTTGGTCTTTAGGCCGCACCAACCATAGAACCACAAGAACGACTAAGATTAATCTAATACTCGATAAAGATCCGATGGTGTTAGATCAATCTCCAAATTTTTTTTCCCCGTCGTAGACCAACAGTGACCTTTCTCCTCCGTCACTCAAAAAACCCTTTTCCCCAATTTGACTCCCCGTCTCTCTCCTCCCTTTCTCCTCCCTCCACCATACAACACCATCCCCCCTCTTCTCTGACACTATGCTCCNTTCTCCTCCGTCACTCAAAAAACCCTTTTCCCCAATTTGACTCCCCGTCTCTCTCCTCCCTTTCTCCTCCCTCCACCATACAACACCATCCCCCCTCTTCTCCGACACTATGCTCCAGTGAAATCCAGCAAACTCTGACTTTTCTGGTGAAATCCAACAAATCTCTCTCTAAGGTTGGTTCTCTCTCTCTCTCTCCGTCTCCTCTTCTTCGTTTCCAACTGCTCTACAACACTAATACACAGTAAAAACACACAAACCCAAACAGCACAAGCACACAAACACAAAAACACAAACCCACACACAAAACTCACACGCACCCCCACATACAAACATCACACCCACATCCACACACAACACATGCACCCAAACACTGTTGATTTGTCTTGTATTCTTGTTTGGTCTATTCCGATCCGGGATTAAAATTATTTGATCCATTTTGGTGTTTTGTGAACAAGTGACCTTGTGTTGTGAGAGTTCGAGTTCGAACCAATCTCTCGTCAGTTGGAGAAGGTTTGGCTTGCAATACATGTTTGTCATTAAGTGGGACATTGTTGCCTTGTCGAACACGTGACGAATTTTTCTCAACAAGACTGACTTTGTGAAGGAATAAAAAATTGGTCGAGAAGCTTGATTGGTACTTGTTTTTGGCCTACTTCACGAGCAACGTCAACGACCTGGGATCTCATTCTATTTTCTCGGGTCTTCTTCGGACTAAACCAATATTTGTTGAAAAAGGAGTTTTGGGTCCTATTAAAAATGCAATATCAAGATAGTTTGAACACATGTTCTCTTGCCTTTATTTTCGAGATCTTTGTAATCTTCATATTTTATAGTAAAATCTTGTCGCGCTTCGTCCGTGGACGTAGGCTTGTGTGTCGACCCAAACCACATAAATTAGTGTATTTTGCATTTTTTCCTATTTTATTCCGTTTATTGTTTTTGGCCTTTGTTCATAACAAATTGGTATTAAAGATTTGGTTTCGGGATGACTACAACAAAATTCGAACAGAAAAATTTGTTGAACAAAACAATTTTAGTTTATGGCAAATCAAGATAAAGGTATTGCTTTGTCAGCAAGGTTTGGTAAAAGTCATTGATGGATCTCGCTCTAAAGAGAGAAATAAGACCATAGTTGTTGATATTGAAAAAAAAAGCACTCTGTGAAATTCAATTGTCTCCTACAGAAGTTCTTCGTGAGGTCGCTGATGAAGATAAAGCACAAGAGCTTTGGAAAAAGTTAGAGGTTGTATATGAATAAGTCTCTAGCCAACTGCTTGTATCTAAAGCAACAATTGTATACACTTAGGATGAAGGAAGGTATGCACATTAATGAGCACCTTGATGAATTTAATAAAGTTATTATGGATTTGAAAAATATTGATATCAAAATTGTGGATAAAAATCAAACCCTTATTGTGTTTATGCTCACTATCTCATTTGTTTAATAATTTTGTTGATTCGAAGTTGTATGGATCTCCTTATTTGATGTGAAATCATCTTTGAATTCTAAGAAGTTGCGTACTAAATCGAATGGAAAAGGCAATGATGCTCTGGTCAAATGCCTGTTTGTNGGTCAGTGACTTAGGCTTCCAACAAGAAGTTTCTACCGTGTTTTGTCATTGTCAAAGTACAATATATTTGATTGAAAATCAAATGTATCTTGGATAAAAAAAAAAAAAAAATCAAATGTATCAAAGGATTAAACACATTGATGTTAGATATCATTTCACAAAATTATGATCAAAGGTATTGTCAAAGTAACGAAGGTTACTACAACAAAAAACCTAACAAATATGTTAACTATACCAGTACTCAAATTCAAGCAATGCTTGAACTTGATTGGTGTTTGCAATNGAAAATCAAATGTATCTTGGATCAAAAAAAAAAAAAAAATCAAATGTATCAAAGGATTAAACACATTGATGTTAGATATCATTTCACAAAATTATGATCAAAGGTATTGTCAAAGTGACGAAGGTTACTACAACAAATATGTTAACTATATCAGTACTCAAATTCAAGCAATGCTTGAACTTGATTGGTGTTTGCAAAATTGAAGTTATATCCTTCAGGGTTTGTGGTGAATACAGTGGTCAAGTTCACTTTTTTTGTTTTGATAGCTTGATGGAATACAAGTCAAGCTAGAGAATTGTTGATTTTTCTTTTCTTCCTCTTTGGTCTATCCTAATCCAACATTGAAATTATTTGATCCGTTTGCAAGCAGCTTGTGACCTTGTGCCAAGAGAGTTTGGGTTGGAACTAATTTCACGTTAGTTGGNATTTTTCTTTTCTTCCTCTTTGGTCTATCCTAATCCAACATTGAAATTATTTGATCCATTTGCAAGCAGCTTGTGACCTTGTGCCAAGAGAGTTTGGGTTGGAACTAATTTCCCGTTAGTTGAAACCCCAGAGAAGGCTTAACTTGCAATACATGTTTGACATTAAGTAGGACATTGTTGGCTTGTCCAACACGAAGAACTTTTTTTCTCATCAAGACTTTTGACTTTGTGAAAGAATAAAACATTGTTTTGCAATCAAGTTTTGGGACCAATTTTTGATCCAAAACAAAAAACGGATCTCTCCAACCTTTGATCAAAATTGGCCTACTTCGTGAGCAATGGGGGATCTCTCGTATTTTCTTGGGTTTTATTTGGGACTAAACCAATATTTGTTGGAAAAGGAGTATTGATTCCTATAAAATTTGTAATATCGGGATAGTTTGAACACTCGTTTGCTGCCTTTGTTTACGAGAACTTTTAATCTTCATCTTTGATATTGAAATCTTGCCACTACACTTCGCCTGTGGACATAGACTTGCATGCCAAGCCAAACCATGTAAATTACTGTGTTCTATAATTTTTTTCTATTTTGTTCCGTTTATTGTTTGCAGCCTTTGTTTATAGCACACACAACACACAAGCACCCCCCCCCCCAAAAAAAAAAAAAAAAAGAACCCAAACATACAAATTATATTCTCTACATGTTCAGGGGCTTAGTTGTTTAATTTGCAATAGTATTTCCCAACTATTTTGTTATTTGGCTGTTTGGATTCCAAAGGATCTCACATCTTCGATGAAATTCTCAAAGAGCTATGGACTTCAAAGAGGCTCTCCACCTACTTTTTTATTTAATGGATAAATTCCTTGCTTATTACCATTAATTGCATCATTCACACTCAAATAAAATACATTAAAAAACAATGTGGTTGGGGTAGATCATGTATATAGATAAATTTTCATTAGCTTTGAAGATTTGATGATGTATTACAAGAACAATCAACATGTATCAAAAGAAAGATGACAAAATTATTTTGTGTTGTTTGGCTTTTGTCTTCAATTGGGCATATACACGATGGTTTGGGGTATACTCACTAAGTGATTTTCGTCTTAATATATTTTATTGAGGATAAAATTAACATTAAAGAGAGTATTTTCCGATACCTCTGATAGTCTTTTGAATGCATTTTTTGTCGGCTGCTGATTACTTTTACTTGCATAGTGTCGTCAGACATGGACAATGACTAATGTAAGATATAATTGCAAATGAAGAACTGTGAAACTTGAATCATAATCCTCAAATGTGTCAATAACATGTTATTTATATGGAGATAACAAAAGGTTTTGATTTGCTTGGTTAATCATGTTATGTGATCATGTCATTGAAGTTTACTTGGTTGCGTGTTATGCTTTTTTGACTATCACCAGGTTTAAAACTATGCATGCCGATATAAAACTGGAGTAAATTTGTATACCATGACAAATACACAACCATCTACAGCTTTTCTTGAAATTTTGACCGCCGGTCAGAATGGTTTGTGGGTTCCGAACAGCTGTAGTAGCTGAACCTAATAAAATAGCAATTACAACCCAAGAAGTAAGAAGTACTTGGCCATGGACTTGGAAACCCCCTATTTTCCCCCCAGCTCAATAATTTCATTTTTCTTACTTGTCCCAACACAATCTTTCCCACCTATAACGTTATACAGGGCATTTGTTTTAAGTTACTTTCTCAAGTTCACGAATCTTATTTCAAATACTTTTCTACTTCCTTTCTTCCTTCAAAAAAATATTTGTAGCACGGCACACTAGAGCTTCCACCAGTCTACTGTGCACAAAGTTCAAACATCTTATATCAATTTCCCTTGTCCACGAGATTCAACACTCAAATTAATATCCCTTGGAATCAGATACATACAATTATGTTTGAGGGTCAAGTTACAAACTATACAACAGTCATTAGGTGATCAGACAGCTTTTTTTCCAAAGGCCAGTTCAATGTTTCAGATTAATAAGCAAGCAGACAAAATGATTTCCAAGTGACACACTATGCTGGCTGAATATTGTTCATGTATCAACTGTTATGAATTCTTATCATGCTGCTATGACATCCCCTTCTTACTCTCTTAATAGTGAATTGGATGGAACACCATATCCACTCGTACGTATTATATTCCCATGTATATTAATGATTACCATTTTTTCCATTTGGAAGTTCTGTCTAGAAATTTTGAAAAACTCTATGCAAAACCATTCCTATGTCGTGGAAGGCTTTAACAATTTAGTTTTGGTTGTTCTGTAGATTTTGTTTCTTCATGAGCAACAACAGAGCCAGTTTTTTTTTATTTTTTTATCTTCAGAATGGCAAGCATTTTCTTGTTTGGAACCTAACAAAATTATTGATCGATCGTAGTTTGGTTCAAAACCCTGAGGGTACTTTTAGAACTTTATACTGCAACACTATCTCTTAAGTCTCATATGTGTCATAGCAAATGTTATGAACTTCTGAAGCACATAAAAGTATCATGCAATTTTCATTAAACTATACAACTATGATTTCCATAATCTACAGAATCATCGATGCCAGTTTTTTATGTATTCTGAAGTTTTAGCCAGGCTGGGACCCACCCATTCCAAGTTGCATTAAACCATCATTTCAGTGCTTAAAACCAAATGTAGAGTCCAAAACTTTTAGCTGCAATTTAGAAAATTTTCTGCTATCAGCCCCCAATCTCTGGAACTTTTAGCAATGGCCTCCAAAAAATCATTCCTGTAACAGTATTCTTTTGCAGGGATTACAAATAAAGTTAAATTGGTAAATTGTCTCCCTTAAATCACCTAACACAAAATAAGATATAATCGCAAATGAAGAACTTTGAAACTTGAAGCATAGTCCTCAAATGCGTCTAGATTCTAAAACATGTTATTTATATGGATATAACAGAAGGTTTTGATTTGTTTAGTCATGTTGTATGATCGTGTCTTTGATGTTTACTTTGTGGCGCGTAATGCTTTTTTGACTGTCATCAGGTTTAAAACTATGTGCGCTGACATAAAGTAAATATACCATGACAACTACACATCAATCTCCAGTTTTTCCTTTTCCTTTTCCTTTTTGAGAATAATATTTTTCAAATCTATATCAATATTCTTAACAAGGGAACACATCATAAGCAATCACATGTTGTTGTAAAAGGACAAAGTAAAGCAACTAATATCCCCAGCTCAATAATTTCATTTTCCTTAATTGCTAATAAAGAAAGACCAAGAAGCTCATACCTGTCTTCAGCATAATGCACATGTCTGTTTGGTGGCTGATTATCAAGAGAGTGCAGCATGGCAGTAAGCCTTTCAATTTTCTGCATCAGGAAAACAAAAAATTTCACAAGGAATGTACTAAGAGGGACTCTTAAATCTTTAAAATCCACCTTTATACTACTCAACCTTTTTCTCAGTTTGAACTTTCTGCAGGATGTAACCTATATCTTGGGTCTTCATCAACATGAGTTCTTCTGGAGTGTATTTGTTTGCCTGACTCCTGTACCAATACATAAGAAGTCAGATAAGTCATATTTAGAAGTGGAAATAGCAAAAGATATAAGGTCATGTAATTTAATATTACTCCAGCCTATGGATTCCACCAATGGTTTTTGTTTTGACCATCTTGAAGTAAAATTCATCCGGATTCCTAAATGCAGCCTTTTCCTTGAGTTTCTGTAAACCAAACACAGAATGCAGGCATATATAAGAAGAAATCATATAACACATAAAATTGCAGCTAAGAAAAATATAGGGTAAATTACAATGAAACCCCTTGTAGTTTAGTTTAATTATAGATACACCCCTCACTTCTCTGAAATTACATTGACAGTCTGCTGACAGAGTTAACAGAAATTGCCCTTTTACCAATCTACCCTCAAGTGAGATTGATTTTCACCCATTTACCCATTTTCACTTTATTTATACAAAAATATATGTATATATGTATACACATTCACCTAATCTTTTTCTTCACCCAATTACCCAAGTTCCTCTCTCTTCCTCTCTTTCTCTCCTTCCACCAGAAACTTCCATCTCTCTCTCTCCCCCCCCCCCCCAAATCGCTGCCTACCCAAAACCACCCCACCTTCCACAAACCTGCGATCCACTACTAATTCCTACTGCAATCGCTGCCCACCCACACCCACGCCCTACACCTTCACAACCTTTCCTCATTCCCGATCACGCTGCCAACCTCCCCCAACACCCATGTGCATGTCTGTTTGCCTCCCAACCCCAACACAAGCAAGCTTGATGTCCAAAAACCCCCAANACCCACGCCCTACACCTTCACAACCTTTCCTCATTCCCGATCACGCTGCCAACCTCCCCCAACACCCATGTGCATGTCTGTTTGCCTCCCAACCCCAACACAAGCAAGCTCAATGTCCAAAAACCCCCAACAATCACTTGCCCTCTTCCCCAAGCCACCCCCTTAGCCGACAACCATTTTCTATCGTTATGAATTGTAGATGATGGTTTACAAGTAGTTGAGGGTAAAGGAGTGGTGCTCTTTGGTAGCTAGTGTGATGAGGGATTGGTTGAACTGGGTTTGATTATGTTGGATAGGTCCGAAACCCATTTGCCTTGAATTTTCAATTGAATCGGCATTGAATTTTTAGATTTTGAATTTCATTTATGGTTTATTGATTAATTTTGCGGTTGAATTTTGGTGGGTTTGGTTGAATTGGTACTTGGATGATGGATTTGATTTGTGTTGGGGTTTAGGGCACTCTATTGTTTGTGTTTATGTCTGAGAGTCTCTAGAGGACATGGAGGTGCACTATGGTGGTGCTTGTGGGTGGAGGTGTAACGTGCAGCTGCTGAGTGAGAGAGAGCGAGAGAGGAGATTTGGTGTTTGGATGTATGTGGGAGTTTCCCAATTAAGGGATAAAGTATGTTTGGGTGTTGGAATAACATAACCAAATTTTATTCAAGGGTAATTTTGGTATTTAATATAGAAAATTTACTAACGCCAAGGGTACTATGTGAAACTAACATATGAACTAGGAGGGAGCTCAGTGTAATTTCAGATAACTGAGGGAACGTATCTGGAATTAGATTAATATATAGGGGTGTCATTGTAATTTATCCAAAAATAAAAGCCAGCCACTACAATATAATCTATATCTATTTCTATCTATATCAATATCTATAGGGTTAATTACAAAATACCCCCTTTAAGTATAAGTCATGTTGCAATTGGCTCCTTTTGGTTTTAATTTAAACAATGCGCCCCCTCCAAGTTTCTATTGGACCAAATTAACTGATGGAGTGGATGAAAAATGTAAAAGTACAAAAATACCCTTCCAATCACAATCACAATCACAATCTCTCTCTCTCTCTCTCTCTAAGAACTAGCATCATCTCCATATATCCACCTTTATGGCTAGAGTCATTGCCCCCATCCTCACCTCTGCCATCACCATAGCCTTCACCGAACCCTTAATACCAACACTTCAACTACAACTTTAAATGCAATCAACTTAATTAAACACATTTTAAAATTTTTTAAAAAAATCTAGTCACAGATTCATTTAATCTCAACACTAGATTGATGCACCCCATATCAACTTAGCCCCTCATGGCCTAATGTATACCACCACCAACGCCCCCCGAAACCCAATCGTCGTGCTTACCAAACAACCATTACCAGACACCAAAAAGTAAAAATATAAATATAAAACAAGAAGAAAGAGAATAAGATCACTATAAAGATCCAACCACTACCTAGACCCATCATCATATAGGTAGTGCCACAACTACCAACAAAGCTTTCTAATTCGACTCCATTATTTTGGAACCCAACCATGACTAGAGACACCAAAAATTCATTATAATTCTGTTAACAAACACCGATTGGAGTTCTAAACTTACTCTAATTCAGCCAAAAGTGGTGGACGAGAGTGACGGTATGGTGATGGTTGGAGAAGGTTACTAAAAATGGGAGTGGTGGGGGCTACTTGTCAGTGTAGACGAGTGTATTTGTTTTGCTTGTCGAAGGGTTACTGCATTATTGGGGTTGGTGGGTTTGCTATTCATAGCAAAGGTGTGTAATGGGCTACACTCAAGAGTGGTTTTTGCCATGCATAGAAAGGGGTGGGTGGGGTTTTCCTTTGCTGAAGGGTTTGGGGGTGGGTGTGAGGAGAGGTGAGAGGTGAGATATTTTAAGTTTTTAATTTTTTTCGTACACAATGAGATTAGAGGGTAATTATGTCTTTTAGTTGTATTGGNATTTTTCTTGTTTAAGAGAAACTTAACGAGTCTTGTGATGTTGTTATTCCAAATTGTCCCATTAATTTTGTGGTTCACTGATCTATTCCCATCAATTATTTCAACGTGAAATTTTCTCTTATGTCCTTAACTTTGTTGATTATTTTATACAATAATGTAATAATTTCGGTAAGTTANGGCCAACTTCTGTCAAATTTTTGATAGTTGAGTTAACGACAAGGGGCAATTGAGATAACGTTCAAATTTGGAGGGGGCACATTGTTTAATTAAAACCAAAGGGGGTTAANGGTGTAACGTGCAGCTGCTGAGTGAGAGAGAGCGAGAGAGGAGATTTGGTGTTTGGATGTATGTGGGAATTTCCCAATTAAGGGATAAAGTATGTTTGGGTGTTGGAATAACATAACCAAATTTTATTCAAGGGTAATTTTGGTATTTAATATAGAAAATTTACTAACGCCAAGGGTACTATGTGAAACTAACATATGAACTAGGAGGGAGCTCAGTGTAATTTCAGATAACTGAGGGAACGTATCTGGAATTAGATTAATATATAGGGGTGTCATTGTAATTTATCCAAAAATAAAAGCCAGCCACTACAATATAATCTATATCTATTTCTATCTATATCAATATCTATAGGGTTAATTACAAAATACCCCCTTTAAGTATAAGTCATGTTGCAATTGGCTCCTTTTGGTTTTAATTTAAACAATGCGCCCCCTCCAAGTTTCTATTGGACCAAATTAACTGATGGAGTGGATGAAAAATGTAAAAGTACAAAAATACCCTTCCAATCACAATCACAATCACAATCTCTCTCTCTCTCTCTCTCTAAGAACTAGCATCATCTCCATATATCCACCTTTATGGCTAGAGTCATTGCCCCCATCCTCACCTCTGCCATCACCATAGCCTTCACCGAACCCTTAATACCAACACTTCAACTACAACTTTAAATGCAATCAACTTAATTAAACACATTTTAAAATTTTTTAAAAAAATCTAGTCACAGATTCATTTAATCTCAACACTAGATTGATGCACCCCATATCAACTTAGCCCCTCATGGCCTAATGTATACCACCACCAACGCCCCCCGAAACCCAATCGTCGTGCTTACCAAACAACCATTACCAGACACCAAAAAGTAAAAATATAAATATAAAACAAGAAGAAAGAGAATAAGATCACTATAAAGATCCAACCACTACCCAGACCCATCATCATATAGGTAGTGCCACAACTACCAACAAAGCTTTCTAATTCGACTCCATTATTTTGGAACCCAACCATGAGTAGAGACACCAAAAATTCATTATAATTCTGTTAACAAACACCGATTGGAGTTCTAAACTTACTCTAATTCAGCCAAAAGTGGTGGACGAGAGTGACGGTATGGTGATGGTCGGAGAAGGTTACTAAAACTGGGAGTGGTGGGGCTACTTGTCAGTGTAGACGAGTGTATTTGTTTTGCTTGTCGAAGGGTTACTGCATTATTGGGGTTGGTGGGTTTGCTATTCATAGCAAAGGTGTGTAATGGGCTACACTCAAGAGTGGTTTTTGCCATGCATAGAAAGGGGTGGGTGGGGTTTTCCTTTGCTGAAGGGTTTGGGGGTGGGTGTGAGGAGAGGTGAGAGGTGAGATATTTTAAGTTTTTAATTTTTTTCGTACACAATGAGATTAGAGGGTAATTATGTCTTTTAGTTGTATTGGCCAACTTCTGTCAAATTTTTGATAGTTGAGTTAACGACAAGGGGCAATTGAGATAGCGTTCAAATTTGGAGGGGGCACATTGTTTAAATTAAAACCAAAGGGGGTTAATTGCAATAAGACCCAAGCTTGAATGGGATATTTTGTAATTAACCCATATTCATATCTATACTACTTCTAAAAACACTTTGTAAGGAGAAAAAATTTTATTTTTCAATTTTGTCCTTAATTAATCAATTAATTACAATACTATCTTCCACTAATAGTTAACCTAATGGATTTGCATTAATGTATTACATACTAATAAGCTCTAATCGTGAAAGTGGACTGCCAAAAAGCCGCTCAAAGAGACTGAACAAACAAGTGGACAACTTGAGCCTCTTTGATTTCATTAGTCTTGGCCTAGCAACTATGGCCACTAATTAGTCACCGAATTAACTTTTAAACTCTATTTAATCTGCATTGAATGTATTTATGACACTATTACTAGTTAGAACTAGAAGGTTACAAAAACCACATGGTTCATCGTTTCAAACATCTCTCTCTCTCCCCCTCCCTCCCCCTTTCTCTCTCTTCACCTCTCTATTGCAGAAAAGATTAACTAAATCTATGAGCTATTGGATTTTCTTAAATTTAAAACTATCGACTAAATCTTTTGATTTTCTTTCCGAGGTCTTGTTCTTGAGAGGCATCCCATGCAAAATCGGATGCAAAGAGAGGGAGAGTGATTCATTGTCTTGAAGAAGCTACAGAAAGAAGAGTATCAATGGTAAGGCACCATTCCACATGAAAAATTATTGTTAATTAGTTGGGTTTGGTTCATAACTTGATCTTTTTATAGCTTTCTTTGGAACTGCCCAATGGGCCACTTGAGCACATCAACCACTCCATTTGGTCCTGTGTTTTTTTGCAGCACATATATTCAAGGACTGCAAAGTTGTTAGATAAATTTGTTTACTTCGATTTTTTTTTTTGTAATATTAAATTCCTATAGTTTTGTAGATATTTTTCTTGTTTAAGAGAAACTTAACGAGTCTTGTGATGTTGTTATTCCAAATTGTCCCATTAATTTTGTGGTTCACTGATCTATTCCCATCAATTATTTCAACGTGAAATTTTCTCTTATGTCCTTAACTTTGTTGATTATTTTATACAATAATGTAATAATTTCGGTAAGTTATGAGCACAAATCCTAATTCAATGCTACCAGCCATCTGCTCTTGAGTATGACCAATTATATGTCAACTATTCAATTACGATGAGTTCAGTAAGTTGTGAAATTTGCATTCATATATTTGCAAATTTTGTACATAATCATAAATTATTCCGTTTCTTCGAACAAATTTAGAGTATTACAGGCTGACAGAGTGAAGTGGTTGAAGAACATTATTAGGCCTTCCTTGCAGTGGCAGCTACAGAGAAAAAAAAAACTTCACTGCTATTTATCATCAATCAACTATCTCATGGAAACAAGAGGTTTCCCTTGCATACAATACTGTTANCTTTTGATTTTCTTTCCGAGGTCTTGTTCTTGAGAGGCATCCCATGCAAAATCGGATGCAAAGAGAGGGAGAGTGATTCATTGTCTTGAAGAAGCTACAGAAAGAAGAGTATCAATGGTAAGGCACCATTCCACATGAAAAATTATTGTTAATTAGTTGGGTTTGGTTCATAACTTGATCTTTTTATAGCTTTCTTTGGAACTGCCCAATGGGCCACTTGAGCACATCAACCACTCCATTTGGTCCTGTGTTTTTTTGCAGCACATATATTCAAGGACTGCAAAGTTGTTAGATAAATTTGTTTACTTCGATTTTTTTTTTTGTAATATTAAATTCCTATAGTTTTGTAGATATTTTTCTTGTTTAAGAGAAACTTAACGAGTCTTGTGATGTTGTTATTCCAAATTGTTCCATTAATTTTGTGGTTCACTGATCTATTCCCATCAATTATTTCAACCTGAAATTTTCTCTTATGTCCTTAACTTTGTTGATTATTTTATACAATAATGTAATAATTTTGGTAAGTTGTGAGCACAAATCCTAATTCAATGCTACCAGCCATCTGCTCTTGAGTATGACCAATTATATGTCAACTATTCAATTACGATGAGTTCAGTAAGTTGTGAAATTTGCATTCATATATTTGCAAATTTTGTACATAATCATAAATTATTCCGTTTCTTCGAACAAATTTAGAGTATTACAGGCTGACAGAGTGAAGTGGTTGAAGAACATTATTAGGCCTTCCTTGCAGTGGCAGCTACAGAGAAAAAAAAAACTTCACTGCTATTTATCATCAATCAACTATCTCATGGAAACAAGAGGTTTCCCTTGCATACAATACTGTTAAACATGCTTTGATATGATGAAGTCAATATCTTCAGCCATCAACAAAGTGTACTTTAGGCTTTGGTATGCCCAATCTTTTGAAACAAGGAAACAACATGATTCTTGTTAATAATATAGGACCTAATCACCACATCGTTATCACCAAGTGAACCAACATGCAGCAACAATAGAGACACGACTAATCCATAGACTAACATTATAGAGAACTTGAAAGTGGCCAGTAAGTCTCAAGACAGTGGTGAAGAAGAAGATGAGATTATACCCACCGGTTCCTCTAATTCCTTATTTTAGTTGCAATATTATGCTATTCTACTATTCATCGCAATAAACAAACAATAGAAATGTGGGAAAAAAATATGTAAGTAACACAATACACCACAAAAACCAATGGATGCTTTCTGTTTGTTAGCAGGTATTTGGGTTTACAGAAATTTATAATGCCTCTGCCNTATTCTACTATTCATCGCAATAAACAAACAATAGAAATGTGGGAAAAAAATATGTAACACAATACACCACAAAAACCAATGGATGCTTTCTGTTTGTTAGCAGGTATTGGGGTTTACAGAAATTTATAATGCCTCTGCCAGTGTAGAATTGGGACCATAGAAATGAANTTTGCATTCATATATTTGCAAATTTTGTACATAATCATAAATTATTCCGTTTCTTCGGACAAATTTAGAGTATTACAGGCTGACAGAGTGAAGTGGTTGAAGAACATTATTAGGCATTCCTTGCAGTGGCAGCTACAGAGAAAAAAAAAAACTTCACTGCTATTTATCATATCAACTATCTCATGGAAACAAGAGGTTTCCCTTGCATACAATACTGTTAAACATGCTTTGATATGATGAAGTCAATATCTTCAGCCATCAACAAAGTGTACTTTAGGCTTTGGTATGCCCAATCTTTTGAAACAAGGAAACAACATGATTCTTGTTAATAATATAGGACCTAATCACCACATCGTTATCACCAAGTGAACCAACATGCAGCAACAATAGAGACACGACTAATCCATAGACTAACATTATAGAGAACTTGAAAGTGGCCAGTAAGTCTCAAGACAGTGGTGAAGAAGAAGATGAGATTATACCCACCGGTTCCTCTAATTCCTTATTTTAGTTGCAATATTATGCTATTCTACTATTCATCGCAATAAACAAACAATAGAAATGTGGGAAAAAAATATGTAACACAATACACCACAAAAACCAATGGATGCTTTCTGTTTGTTAGCAGGTATTGGGGTTTACAGAAATTTATAATGCCTCTGCCAGTGTAGAATTGGGACCATAGAAATGAAAGTGTAGGAAATCATGTCCTCTCCAAGCAGCCGAAAATATGAACCCATTATGAAGTAATCTCAACACTATCAACTCTTTTGTTAGGTTAGCTTTGGCAATGCTATTTTCGTGTTTTATTTTTTTTTCCTTGCAAAATGGTGAACCTTTAGGCAATTTATGCCTTTTTGTTGATGTTTCTTCGTTTATTTGTTTTGATATCTCTTAGCCTTGTGATTATGACGAACGAACTATTAGAACTATTTTAAATAATTTTTTTTCATTATATTTTTTNGTTTCTTCGTTTATTTGTTTTGATATCTCTTAGCCTTGTGATTATGACGAACGAACTGTTAGAACTATTTTAAATAATTTTTTTTCATTATATTTTCCTAATTGCTTTAGATGAATTGATTTGACAGTTTTTTATTTTCTTAACGGAGGGTACTTGATTTATAAGCTTTAGTTTTCTATTTTAAGCACACCATTAAGTGAACTGGGCACATGAAAGAATAATTATTTTGTCAAGAAGTAGGATTTGATGGCTTTTGGTTGGAACCAACTCAACAATTCCAATGGCAAAATTTCGAGAAGGATAAGAAAAAATAAAAACGCATTTGTCATACTCTTTTGTTTTATGGGGTTGAACTAATTTGTTGGTTGTCTTAAGGCTCATCATCTATGATGTTTCAACCATCAAGTTGCTAAGAAACTTGGGCTGAATTTTATTGTGCAAATTTTTTTGTGGTTTTATTCCTTTTTTCTTTTAGATTAGTCTATTATGCGGTTTTGCACAATGTGTTTTTGCCTCAAATAAAATTTCACTTTCGGCAAGCCAAAAATCTTTTACAGACGATCTTATTAATCATTTGACAAAACAAAAATGTTTCACAAATAACTTTATTGATCTGCATGATTAATTTCCCTAAAACTAAATTTGTGTTTAGAAACATATAGTCAATTCCCTTTCCCGTGTCAGGATGGAGCAACTTAACTTTATGGATAGGATAGGATAGGTTTCACATTATGGATTCCCATGAAACTACACAACCTACCTTGGCCATCTATCAAACTCTATGTCAAAATACGTTACTCTCTCCATATCATTTATTATTACTTGATTTCTATATTCTAGTGTGCTCAACTTATGGTTTCATGTAATTTATAATATATGGGTTGTGGATTTTATGTAGATTTTAGTTTTATTTCATTTTCATGAGAGTNTCAAAATACGTTACTCTCTCCATATCATTTATTATTACTTGATTTCTATATTCTAGTATGCTCAACTTATGGTTTCATGTAATTTATAATATATGGGTTGTGGATTTTATGTAGATTTTAGTTTTATTTCATTTTCATGAGAGGTTTTGTTAATAACATGTCATTGTCTAATTTAAGTGGCAATGAGTTGTTTAGGCTTNATTTTAGTTTTATTTCATTTTCATGAGAGTTTTTGTTAATAACATGTCATTGTCTAATTTAAGTGGCAATGAGTTGTTTAGGCTTTAAACTTTGGAGGCAGCAAATGGGTTTTCTTAAGTTTATTGTTTTAATATTGTTGGCGGGACAGTGTTGGAGTAAATATAAATAGTTATTTATCAATTCTTGAGTTTACTAAGAGCTTATTTTTAACAAGTCCCCGGGAAGATTTACAATATATTTAAGCCAAAAATAGTTTTTAGCTTAAATATTTGATTGGTGGATTTTATGCAATCTATATAATAAAGTAACTAGATTGTTTGTCTTAAACTTTTCGCAGCTCAGATCATTTTGATCCGATGGTCCTAATTGGATTCATTCTTTTTACAACTCTAAGACTCTCATCTCTCATATTGATCTATCTATCTATCTTATACTCTATCTCTTTTTTTCTCTCTCATACAGTCATACTATTATCTTTTTTTTAACTTCCATGTGTTGTTTTTGTTATTATTTACTCCATGAAACAGATGAAACTANCTCTCTCATACAGTCATACTATTATCTTTTTTTTAACTTCCATGTGTTGTTTTTGTTATTATTTACTCCATGAAACAGATGAAACTATATTGTTTTTCACGGCTTAGATCCTTTTGATCCGATGATCCTAATTAAACTTTCATTTTTTTTACAACTCTAAGACTCACATCTCTCATAACTCTCTCTCTCCCTCTCTTTCTATTATCTTTTTTTTTTTTTGCTTCCCTTGTGTTATTTTTGTTATTATTTACTCTATGAAATATATGAAACTATATGTTATGCAATTATTTATTCCATAAAACTAATTCAAAATTTTTATATATATGACGACATGTATTTTGCCACTTTCGTCTTAATTTGTAAATAACACTTGATGTAAATAAAAAATAGCACATTATCTATAAACACCAAATAATATTCAACACGAAATGAACCTTAGAGTGTAAATTAATATATAATTTTATCAAAAATTAACATTTAATTTTATCCAATTTATATTCAAATTTTTTGAATTAATATCAAATTAATTTTTATTGTTATCAAATTAATATTGACATTCATTTAATCAATTTTTTGGAGTACTAAATTATATCAATTTTTTGGGTACTAAATCAAATTTTATTTGATTTTATTAAATTTTTAATTTGTTTGGTATTAAATTTGAAGAAGGCCAATTGTAAAAATAATAAAATTTTTTGTGATGAAATTATCAATTTTCGTTAGTAACATTGACAGAAGGAAGACAGAGAGGGTCTCCGTGCAATGAATTCAAACCTCAGGGGGTCTGTGTTATTTATAAAATGTCAAGAGATGTCTATGTAATATTGTCAAAACTCAAGGGATGTCCATGATTTTTACCCTATTTTTTAATTAAATATTAATTTATTATCATTTTATCTTAAAATTTTGAATTATTATATTTCTAATAAAAGCAGTTATTGGTTATGAAAATTTGTTGGTAACCAAAAAAAAAATGTGTGTGGGTGTATTTCTGTGTATATTTATATTTGGAGGAATGAACATTAGGTGATTAAATTTATAATTATATTATGTCAATTGGGATTGAATGGTGATAGTAATGATAAATTAATGAGTTTTATAAATGAGTAAGATTTGATTGATTTTACTTATCGATTAAAGATTGTGAAATTAATTATGTTCTGTTTAACATTTTTTTTTTGCTTGATGTATTTATTACATGGAGATAGGGTGGATTGAAAATATGGTGGTTGATTTTTATAATTATGTTGTGTTATTAGATTGAATGATAGTAGAAGTGATAAATTCGTGAGTCTTATAACTAATTAAGATTTATTTATTGCTTAAAGATTATAAATTTCAATGAGTTATGTTAGTTTTTGTTTTATTTTTCCTAGAGGCATTTGTATATATATTGTTGTTTTAGGGAGTTTTTATATATTTTTATGACAGCTCCATTAATATGGAGGATATGGTTGATGTTATATTTCGAGTCATTTTAAAAGAAGAATTGATATGAATATTTTTAGGTCATTCCTTTTGAATTTGGACAATTGTTTAAGATTTTTTTGTTTGTTGTATAATACGTTCAGGTATGGGCAATGACTAATTCACATATATTTCAATTTTATTTTTTTGTTTCTTTTATTTTGAGTTACAATAATAAAAATTTTACTCCGACATCAACAAAAAATTTAACCCCCCCTAATTTGGTTCAAGCATTTGGATACGACATGACTTGTTATTTGTTGCATAGTCATAAAATTTAGAATGTTAACTTAGTTATGAGGAGTCAAAGTTTTCTTGGTATTTGTTGCATACTCATAAAATTTAGAATGTTAATTTAGTTATGAGGAGTCAAAGTTTTCTTGGTACATCTATAAGTTGCCGGATGAGTCTAAGATAGGAAGTCAATTCTTCCATCAGATTGAAAATTGAAACACTCATATAGTCCAATTAACAATATTGATAAAAATTATAACGCAACCTAATTCATGTGCATCAACTAGTAACAGAAAAATGAAATTAAAAAACTGTAATATTACCCGTAAATACTCCTCCTTTTTGTGATAGGACTGCGCACGCACAACATAGTCCTTGTGTTTTTCAAGAAGTCCAAATTTTCTCCTCGAATGCCTGACATAGAACAGAAGCATCAGATGAAACAGGTAGAAACCAGAGTCACATAAAAGGCATTGTAGAATATCATGCACTCACGGTTGAGCTCGTTCCTTGTGATCCCTTCGAGAGACTGCATTTCTTAGAGATGACATTTTTTAGAATCAGCAAAAGCAATCACTGTTCAGTATGCTGCAAAATAAAAAAGTACAAGTGCTTTTAATAAGTCTTAACACAGCATCATGCAAGTTTTACTGCTCATGTAAGTTTCAACGCAGGCAATGGTATCAGCACACTCCCACATCTGACAAAACCCAATCACTGTTATATATGTGAACACACATACATACATGGGGCATATTCAAATTATACCTGTTGTAAAAAAGTGTTAAGTTTTCAATGTATACCTAACTCTATGTGGGAGCTGCAAGGCCAAAGCAAATTGCCTCATTACATAAATATTACATGCTCATGGCGGGTGTGTAATATCAGATGAATCTGACACCTTACGCCATATAATTTAGTGCTATCTGATGTGCACGGCGCATTGAGGCACCTAGGTTCCCGCCTAGGGTTGAGGCAAGGCACTCATGTTAACAAACAAATATTACAACATTGGAATTTATTACAAAACAGGCAAACTCACAACTCATAAGAATTCACAACAAATTAATTAATTTACCAGTCTAAGGAAGCAAGGCTACCAGCCAATTACTCAATTTGTGAATTATTAAGAAATTAAATAAAGCAGCAAAGCGACAAAGTACACGAACTAATTACAAAACCAAGCAACAAGGACAACACAATTTATAATAAGCATAAAAAAAACAAGGATAGCCCCATATGTGCTTAATCAAACAAAAATATCCGGAAAAAAAAAATCAGAAAAGCCCCCAAGTCCAACACCTGTGCCAAATTAAAAAAATAAAAAGCAAATCAGAATAGTCCCCCATGCCAAAGTGTCCAATGTCTAATGCAATCCAGCGTAATCATAAACCGAAAAAAAAAATTCAACATCCTTTAGCCTTTCCAAAGTCCAAAAGTGCAAAACCCTTACCTCACTTCGATTCAAGCTAACGAACCAGATCGATAGACTGAGAGATGACCAAGATAAAGCTAGACCGCTGGAGTAGTAGAACTGGAATCATATAATGATCGATGAGAATTTGAGATGAGAGGCTGAGAGAGAATCTAAGAGTGGAAAGAGAGAGAATCAAACAGTGGAAAGAGAGAGGCTGCGAGTGTGGAGTCCTGTCGAGTGTCGAAGACTTCGAATAGCAGATTAGGGCAAAGGCAAAAGAAAAAAGCCTTAAATTTTTTTGTTTTTGAAAGAAATTTTCTGACCCGGACGATTTGAATAAAACTGTCCAGGTTTTAGGGTTACGCACAAACCCGCCGGATTCAACGAGTCTTCTGCGGGGGTGTTTAAATCACCCTGGGACGGTTGGATTGGATTAGACTTGAATCCCAATCTAATCTAATCGAAATCAATGCATAGTAGTCCAAGTTAAATCATTCAGGGTTCGTTTGGTAAATGTATTATCCTTTGGTAAATGTATTATCCGTATTCATTTTAAAAATGTATGTTTATCGTATATTTTTTATATAATAGACCTGTATTATAGATGTTTTTTAATACTATCAAAAAAGGTGGTATTATAATCCAACTCAAACGTATTATTCTATATATTTACTATTATAATCCTCCAAGTGATAAATTCAAGTTATCATCAATGTAACAAACATTGATTAAGAGTATTTTTGTTTATTTAACATTAATACGATAAAATAATTCTCTAACCAAACAACTGATTGAATTAAATAACTATTATTCAATGCTTATATTGTGTATTACCAAACACTAGATAAAATTACGTGTTATTCTAATATCATATTAAATTTTGTCTTTAATCTATCTGTATTGTATTAGACTGTATTATTTTATCTAATATGTCCAATTTTAATACGACAACCAAACGAGCCCTCATAATATTATCCCACCCTATCTCAAAGAACAATTGTTTTGTGGACCTCTTTTATATGTGTAGATGAAAAATAATGAAACCACCATTGCACCCTTTGTAAAAAAAATCAATTCAATCCTATATCAATTTTGGATCGATATGGTGTCAAAAATTAATTAGAATGATTAGGTACTTCTTTTTGAAAAAAATTCTGATTTTTCATAAATTGAGTTTTTTTAATAACACTAAGCTGAAATATATATATTTTTTAATTTTTTTAATATTTTCAACAATACAAAATTCTAGCTAATATTCGGATAAAATCAATCCACGGATTTGGTTTTTGTGTTTATTGTGGGGTAGAGAGACAGATAGAACATGTCATAGATGAACTTGATCTCCAAACTTGATATTTGCATGTCTACATCTAAAAAATTAGATAACAAGTAACTTTAACCGGAGATGGAGATGGAGACTTTTCATTTTGATCAACCAAATCAAGGAATATTGTTAACAAAGAAATATCAAATAATGGTACACAGACAGGCACTCACATGTGCAAATGCACACTATATATGTATGTATAAACAGAGAGAGAGAGTGGGGGCAGAGGTGATGACGGACACATAAATCAGGAGTTTAGTCGGCTATGTTGCCATTACAATCATGGGCAAAAACCAGAAACCGGCTTTCCTCAAAAAATCGTGGTGCAGAAAATCACTAACCATTAGAATTTAGGGTTTCCCCAAAATTTTCCCTTAAATCTATGGACAGAGAGGGAGAGGGAGGGGAGGAGAAAAAGAGGAACATTGTGAAGGAAGAGAGAGAAAGGGAAAAAGAGGAACACCGTCAAATGAGAGAGATAGTGGGAAACAGACCTAGTTTGGTCTGGTTGTTGGAGGCTGCTTGCTAATCGTCGTAAGTAGTAGCCAAAGATAGAAGATATAGAGATGCATAGACGGTAGATGGTTGTTGGAGAAAGAGAGAGAGTAGGCGTCGGCAAGATAGAGAGAGAGAGAGAGAGAAAACCTGGGTTTTGTGCCCAGCTGTTGGAGGCGGTGAGATCTATTTACTGTTTAAGGGCACAAGGGTAAAATCACTATCAATCCTTTTGGGGGTGCTTGGATCACCGGATTTGAGGGGATTAGAGGAGGATTGGATTGAAATTGTGAAGGAGGCTATGTATCCTTACTGGGGGAGTCTGGTATAGTGGATAAGCCCGAATTACCCCCACAAGGATCGGATAAAAATGAGGTGGGGTCCATTTATCCTTGATTTGGCAAGGAAAAGTGAGGTTGGACATTCGTAGTTATTGAAAACGATTTGGACTCTTTTATCCCTTTTGAATAGGACACACAAATCCCACCAAAAGTTTGGGATTATCTTTTTACCAACAGGATTAATGGCCAAATTTATCATTACACCCCTCTCCACCTAAAAGTGGTGTTTTGTTTATATTCACTTTCCCCTTTCCAATGGTCCCCCCCCTCTTACCCGAGAACGGCGACTCTCCTCATTTGGCAAGGAAGGTATGTTTCCTTTCTCTATCTATGTCTCTCTCTCTATATCTCTCGCCCTCTCTCTCTGTATATATATTACAATCAATAAAATGTTTTATACACCCATTAAATACACACCCCCATATGTAATATACCAAATTCAGCTGTGTATAAAGACAAACAAGACATAAATCATACAATGAAGGAATACCCAACAAGCATTTTGGTGAGTAATCAAAAGGGCAATTACGAATTTAAGAGTTAAATCAATACATATAAGCATAGACATGGTGGCCGACTTGGTGATGGAAGAATGCTTGCGTGGTTTGAGACTACAAATGATAAGTCATGGGGAGATGGGTTCCACTAAGATATGTCAATCAACCATCGCTAGACACCCATCTCTAGTTCTATTTTCACACCAAAATTTCTCACGTATGATTTGAACGGTATCATTTTGATTTTAGTTGTTCTTGTTGCAGAAAGCTTTGAATATTGAGTGTGAGGGTTAAATTTGGGTAAAATAACCATAAAAATGTTTGTGCAACTATATACTCAAACTCATCCTGTATTTTTGTACTTTTCTTTTAAGTTGTGTCATCTCCTACCTCTTTACTCACTAAATTGGATATTATATTTATACAAGTAGAACATGATAACATTGTATTAAATTTCAAGAATTGTCTATTATTGTTTAGTTTCAAGACATAAAATTCTCAATAGTTTTCTTATAATGTGATTAAGAAATTGATCTTTCGAAATAGCATAAATTGGTCTTTTGGGTTAGTACATTTTACTAGTTGCATTAATTCGTGTGACACTAACTTACGAGCCAACAATCTTAAAAAAAAAAAAAAAAGAATGACGGACAACTATACAATTGTTTCTAAAGAATAAGAGAAAGGATATTAAATAATAAAGGTGTTATCTTCGGTTAATATATGAGTTAGGGCGTTTTACATTTGGTTTATTATTTAGTCTAAAAATAAATATTTATTTTAGTAAATTAGGGGTCAATGTACCACTAACTTACCAAAAACAAAATGGACTAAGGTCATTATACAAATTTTCAAAGACTTAAGAGGGGGCAATGTGATAAACCAAACATAATTTGTTTTTTTTTTTGATACAGTAAATATGTAGTATTTCTTCAAAATTGAGTGGGGGTAACTGTCCCCACAATGACCCAAGTAGCTCCACCCCTGGGCGTGGATGTGTGAGTCCAAAGTTTAGTTACTTAGTTGGACATAGTTCGTATTTTACATGAACCTATTCATGTTTTTGTTTGATGTATGTTATTAAGTGTTGATGTATTAACCCATATGTTACTTATTTAAACAATGTATCTGATCACCTTGTGGACGAGTAAAGCCACGATTGAGGTATGTTTATTTATGTTTGACAAAGACCCCCATGTTATATAATTGGACATTGTTGTCTACTTATGTTTTATGTTTGTTTATTCCTGAGGTTGCATACTTTGACTAAATGATTTTCATAACATAATTTAGAATTTGAAAGTTATCATATACATTGGATGCATATGTGTGTTTTTACTTGTATACCACATTGAGGATGTAAGTTGTTATAACAAAGATATTGGATGCATTTTTTTGATGAATTAGGAATACATGGACAACAATATGGATGAATTATGTTTGTTACTTACACTTATGCATAGGANAAGATATTGGATGCATTTTTTTTGATGAATTAGGTATACATGGACAACAATATGGATGAATTATGTTTGTTACTTACACTTATGCATAGGACCATTCGGGAGATGGTTGTTGTGTTTATTGTTGTGCTGTCTATAATGTTGATGGTTTGGGACATGGAAAACAATGGTACCAGATTTGAGGTACCATGACACTTCCAACGTAGTTGGTTACAACTTGAACACTTACGCCGTCTCATTGGAGAGAGTGACATAACATGTATTAGCCAACTAAGAATGAATAGACACATGTTTATGGTTCTATGTAATTTGGTACGTGATGTGAGGGTGTAAGGCCTTCTAGGTACGTTAGTGTGGAGGAGATGGTGACAATGTTCTTAAGTATTTTAGCACATGATGACAAAAATAGACTAGTTAAATTCAACTTTCTACAATCGGATGAAACCATAAGTCGTCATTTCAACAATGTGCTTACAACGGTTTCGAGACTGCGTAGGTTATTGCTTCAGTCCCCCGAGCCTGTTGCAGAAAATAGTACCGACAGTAAATGAAAATGGTTTTCGGTAAGCACAGACTTTGAAACTAATTTAAATGCTTGTTAATATGCATATTACACTATGCGTATGTTTTAATACGTGCTTAAAGGTGTAAATTTATTTTTTACTACATTACCTTTGTAGAATTGTGTGGGTGCACTAGATGGAACATATGTTCCTGCCCAAGTACCTCTTGTCCATCAAGTTAGGTATAGAACACGTAGAGGAGATATAACAACAAATAAGTTGGGGGTATGTGCACCGAACATGAAGTTCATTTACGTGCTTCCTGGTGGGAGGGGTCTGCTGCTGATTCTAGGATTTTGCGGGATGCTGTTACTAGGCCAAATGGGTTGAAGGTAGCACAAGGTAAGTAAAATATCTAAATTTTGGATACATGCTTTGGATACATGTAACCAATATATTCTTTTACAACACAGGGACATATTATCTAGTTGATGCAAGATATACAAATGGGGAGGGTTTCTTAGCACCATTTTGGGGTCAACAATATCATATCTAAGAATTTGGAGCGGGTTCTGATGTACCCCAAAATCTCGAAGAATTGTTTAATTTGAGGCATTCTGCGGCAAGAACAAGTATTGAGAGATATTTTGCATTGCTTAAAAATAGATGGGCGATTCTTAGGGCACCATGTTACTATCCTGTGCGCACTCATAACTGCATCATAGATGCATGTTGTTTGCTACATAATTTCATAAGGAATGAAATGAGTGTTGACCCATTCAAGCAGGAGTTGCCCGAAGAAATTCCTGTTGATCGTGAACATGCGAATGATGTCATAGACAATGTGGAGACATCTACTGAATTGTCTTTGTTTCGCAATCAAATGACATTGGACATGTACAACGAATGGATAAGTACTCGTGGTCAAGTTATGTAACTTCATAAATTTGTATTTGTATGTTCAATGCTATTCGCCCGAACTGATGGTACTATCATGTTATTGCATGCAATGAACATTATATTGTTACTTTGTTTTAGGGATGTGATTTTTTTTTTGGGTACAAATTGTGGATGGATTTTAAGATGGTGGTTGTGTCTTACCTGTTGATTGGACCGTTATTGTAAAAAAAAAAGAAATTTCTTTTATTTTTTGTTCTATTTTGAACATGTGGTAGAGAATGTCAGACACATTGGCGTTTGGAACACAATCAGAGAAGGGTGTACGGAGGACTTAGACTACGGTTGAAGAGAATTAGTTTATACTACCTTTGAAGGAATTGTGCGTGAATGGGTGGAAATGCTAGAATGGCATATTCAGACCTGAATATTTACAAGTCTTGGAGAATAGTTTGAAATTTGCCATTCTAGGTTGCCAGTTGCGTGCTTCACCTCATATTGAGTCGAAGCTGAAAATCTGGAAAAAGAATTACAACTCCCTTCTTACTATGATATCTATTTCAGGCTTTGGGTTTGACAATACTGAGAATAAAATACTTGTTGATGGTGATGACATTTGGCACGACTATATGAAGGTGATACTCGACACCCCCACTTTTGTCTTAGGTTATATAATACTATTGACACAAAAAAAAATGTATTTAAACAAAAAATTGATATATTTTCCTCATATGGTGTAGAGGACCAAAATGCAAAAGACATGCGAGATAAATCGTGGCCTTACTTCAATGACTAGGGAGTAATATTTGGCAAGGACCGGGCAATTGGGGAGTACGCTATCGATATTCAAGACATGGTTGACGATGCTGAGGCGGAAGTGTCAATGCGGGAAGTTGAGAGTATGGATGTACAAAATCTGGTATGCAATAATGTACCGCGTCTGGTAGTGCAACACATGGAGTTGATCAACCACCTCATATGGAACCTAGTGTTGCCTCCTTGTGTTCAACCAAGAAAAAGAAAGCTAAGGTGAGTGGGAATGCATCTGATGCAATTGCAAAAAGTTTGGGAGACATATCTAAGGTTTTTGGTGAATATGTTCAAGAAAGCCGTAAACAACTAGACATTATTGCACATCGAGTTGGGTACATGCATGATGTTGCTGATGCTAGAAAGAGAGTGAATGAAGAACTTGAGAAGATAGAAGGTATATCCATGGTTGATCGACATGCAGCACTGTTTAAGATTTGTTTTGACCCAATAAAGGTTGACATCTTTTTTAGCTTGCCTACGTACGAGAGACCTGCATGGGTTGGTGGAATACTGTGGAACA
Organism: Ilex paraguariensis; assembly: GCA_963454935.2. Classification (NCBI taxonomy): domain Eukaryota; kingdom Viridiplantae; phylum Streptophyta; class Magnoliopsida; order Aquifoliales; family Aquifoliaceae; genus Ilex; species Ilex paraguariensis. The sequence goes on along the minus strand of CAUOFW020006791.1, from coordinate 210,359 downwards.
CAACCCATCCGTGATGAATATCAATTGAAATTGTTGCTGACTGCCAAAAAACAAATAGTTTGGAATGTTGTTGTTATGTGAATATTTAAAATGCTATGTATGTTGGTAGGTAAATATTACTTAGTTAGAGTACATGTGGTACTATCACGATGCATCATGTTTTGCACCAAGACACCAAAGTTTTTTTGTGGGCATTTACAGTTTAGATATCAATGTGACATGACTTGTATTTGGTGGAATACTTTTTGTGATGTACTAAACATGTTTTGGTCGTCTATATGATGGTCATGTATAATATGTATTACATACTGCATTTAATGTTAGGTACTATAAATGTAAGTAGTAGTGAATAGTAGCAGTATCAACTTTTTATTGTTGTGCAAGTAGCTATGAACAGGAAGCAACGTTGATACGTTATATTTGTTGGAAGACGGGCTGGAATTTATCAGTCATGGGTTGAGTGTCATTCGTATGTGAATAAGTACCCAGGTGCATTGTACAAATCTTATGATTAGTACAATGATGTGGCAAATGCTTTTGCCATGCACAATGTGACATANGTCGTAAACAACTAGACATTATTGCACATCGAGTTGGGTACATGCATAATGTTGTTGATGCTAGAAAGAGAGTGAATGAAGAACTTGAGAAGATAGAAGGTATATCCATGGTTGATCGACATGCAACACTATTTAAGATTTGTTTTGACCCAATAAAGGTTGACATCCTTTTTAGCTTGCCTACGTATGAGAGACCTGCATGGGTTGGTGGAATACTGTGGAACACAACCCATCCGTGATGAATATCAATTGAAATTGTTGCTGACTGCCAAAAAACAAATAGTTTGGAATGTTGTTGTTATGTGAATATTTAAAATGCTATGTATGTTGGAAGGTAAATATTACTTAGTTAGAGTACATGTGGTACTATCACGATGCATCATGTTTTGCACCAAGACACCAAAGTTTTTTTGTGGGCATTTACAGTTTAGATATCAATGTGACATGACTTGTATTTGGTGGAATACTTTTTGTGATGTACTAAACATGTTTTGGTCGTCTATATGATGGTCATGTATAATATGTATTACATACTGCATTTAATGTTAGGTACTATAAATGTAAGTAGTAGTGAATAGTAGCAGTATCAACTTTTTATTGTTGTGCAAGTAGCTATGAACAGGAAGCAACGTTGATACGTTATATTTGTTGGAAGACGGGCTGGAATTTATCAGTCATGGGTTGAGTGTCATTCGTATGTGAATAAGTACCCAGGTGCATTGTACAAATCTTATGATNGCATGTGAATAAGTACCCATGTGCATTGTACAAATCTTATGATTAGTATAATGATGTGGCAAATGCTTTTGCCATGCACAATGTGACACAAGTAGTACCACCAGAGCGAGATATAACAAATGAGATGGATGTCCATGCAGTTGGACCTTTGGAAAATTTTATTCAAGAACGGCCTATGGATATTAATGACCAACCTATTGTTGTACTAAGACATAGCGGCTATAAGCATGACATGATTTGGTGCATAATTAGTGTAGTAATATTCATATTGGGTATCGTCCTCACCCATATTGTGAACTCGGTTATGGGTAGAGTTGGTTGAGTTTATGTTTTTAAATTAGTGNCTATTTCAAATATATGTTGCCTTTATTTTGTTTGAATAAGTTAAGACAATTGTTTAAATGGACATTGATTGTTCGATATATGACGTAGAATGCCTTAATTGTGTGTTTTTTTAGGTATAAGGTAACGGTTCATTAATTTTAATGTACATGTGAATTTGCCTTGTGCATTAATTTCTCATATATTCATAATTTATTTTAACATATTTTTAGATTTTTGGTGGATCAAATAATTTTGTGATCGCATTCTAAAAATGTTTTCAATTTGGAACATGTAAAAATTTGAAGTTTACAATACATAAGTTTTCCTACCATTTCACTTAAATAGTAAAGTGTGTAACCAACAATTCCCAAGCCAAACATGACATAAGATTGGATAGGATTCAAGGGTAAAATTGTCATTTACTATCAATCTTATGAGATGTTTTAAAAGAAAGTTATAGTTTATCCATGGGCCTACTACATTATAAATCTCTAACCAACTCTGGGATAGGATTAAGTAATTTGTTTTTAGTGAAAATTGGGGGTGAATCCCCCTGGATTTACTTGTTTGGAGATAAGTTCGACAAAAAAACTTATAAGGGGTTAAGTCTACTTTTAAAATTTTGTATACTGACTTAAGTCCATTTTTTTTTAATCTCAAAAATACCCCTAACAGTGTTAATCTTGGATAATTATGAAAAGTTATAGATTAGATATTTTGAGAGATATATGGTAACAGTTATATTCAGTTTTTTATGGAATAGAGAATATTATATTCGGCTACATAATTTACGTCAAAATTAATGGGCTATTATCTCAAATTCAGTTCAAAATTTTTTATTAACAGATTCAAATTCAAATTTCATTTTCTAAAGCACAGGAACTTCGTTGTCTGTTACGTCAAGTTTTTTTCTCACCAGAAATTCGAGCGATTATTTTTTTCCAAGAAGCAGACAGTGTCCCTCTTATTCACACGATACCACTACGTCATTTTTGTTTGATAGGATTTTCGAAGGTGATACAAGCATCAATTGGGAGTTTGAATTTTGCTGTGATTCCAGGTTAATTTATTGGTTCTTTATTTCCTAAGATATGTTCATTGTAATTGGCTGATTTACATAATATGATTAGTTATTATATGTTGAGGTATTTTCATTGTAATTTCTTGATTTACATAATATGAATTCCANGACATAGCGGCTATAAGCATGACATGATTTGGTGCATAATTAGTGTAGTAATATTCATATTGGGTATCGTCCTCACCCATATTGTGAACTCGGTTATGGGTAGAGTTGGTTGAGTTTATGTTTTTAAATTAGTGATTTTCCGTATGATTATGAACAACCTAGGAGAATGCCTATCGTTTGTAAGTAAAATGATTTTTGGATTTTAAGTTCTACATATGTATGGTTGTGATGTAATATCATGTTGATGAGTTTGAAGTACATACGATTGCCTTTGCATTATGTAGAAATATTGTCAACTTTTCTTTATTATTTGTACTCTTGCATTTTCCATAAATCATATTGATAATGTTCTAATGAATGATTGTTATGATTGTAGTGCTTAAATGAAGATACCAAAAATAACTGAGGATGAGATAGATGTTTTGATAGACACATTGATAGAATACAAAAATAAAGGCAAGTTACCTCCTTTTGGGAGGTACAACACAAAAATGATAAATGGGATGTTGTCCAAGTTGAATTGACGAATCTCAAAGTTCAGCTTGTCCTTTACCGAGCTCATTAGGATAATATTTTTTTTGGGAGAGACAATATCAGACGATAACTAAGATGGTTGACAGTGGTTTATTTGAATGGGACCCTATAACCAAATGTGTGGTGCACAACCCAGCCATACGTGNACAAAAAAACTTATAAGGGGTTAAGTCTACTTTTAAAATTTTGTATACTGACTTAAGTCCATTTTTTTTTAATCTCAAAAATACCCCTAACAGTGTTAATCTTGGATAATTATGAAAAGTTATAGATTAGATATTTTGAGAGATATATGGTAACAGTTATATTCAGTTTTTTATGGAATAGAGAATATTATATTCGGCTACATAATTTACGTCAAAATTAATGGGCTATTATCTCAAATTCAGTTCAAAATTTTTTATTAACAGATTCAAATTCAAATTTCATTTTCTAAAGCACAGGAACTTCGTTGTCTGTTACGTCAAGTTTTTTTCTCACCAGAAATTCGAGCGATTATTTTTTTCCAAGAAGCAGACAGTGTCCCTCTTATTCACACGATACCACTACGTCATTTTTGTTTGATAGGATTTTCGAAGGTGATACAAGCATCAATTGGGAGTTTGAATTTTGCTGTGATTCCAGGTTAATTTATTGGTTCTTTATTTCCTAAGATATGTTCATTGTAATTGGCTGATTTACATAATATGATTAGTTATTATATGTTGAGGTATTTTCATTGTAATTTCTTGATTTACATAATATGAATTCCAGTGTTGTTTTGAATTTTTTTGCGTAAATTGATATTCATTCGTCAAAAATTCTAGGTTACTTACCGGAATTTCGTATTGCAACCTTTTTCAGAGTTTTTTTTTTTTGAAATTTGGTACTAAGTTATTTCTTTCATGTTATTGTTCGTGATTTTATTGGAATTATAATTGCTTATTTTTCATTTATTTTCCTTTTGTTATTGCCAAAATACAATGTAACTTTCCGGTATTCGTATCGCGATGTTCCTTATCAGAGTTATTTTTTTTAATTAGGTTCTAGGTTTTTTTTATTATGTTACTGTTAGTGATTTATTGGAATTAAAAATGGTTATGTTTGTTTTTCTATTTTTTCCCATTTATTTTTATTTTATTGGTTATAACAGATGGATGATAACATATTGGTTTGTTGCAAGTATTCTTTTGAGACTGTTGTGCAAATAATTTCAATGCATTCCACAATTGATGAAGTGTTACATGGTGTTTGCGACAATTGGAATGGTTTGAGTGTCAATTGTGTTGCCCTGTCATACGCTATTCCTGGACATCCGATTTGTGCTTTACAAAATGATCATGATGTGAGAAACATGTTTCTAATTGCACGATCTGTTCAGTTGAATTTTGTTGAAGTTACAGTTGTTGTTAAAGGGAATATGGTTCGTGATTTTGAGGGTGGGGAAGTTGTGGAAAGTTCTGAATTAACTGTTGATCCTGTTGGTCGCGAGGATGATCTTTTCCCTCGTTTTTGTTCTCACAATGAGAAGGTTTTGTTGACTGATGGATGGTCCAATGGAATCGTAGAGGTGGGGTAGAAATTTGAGGGAGGAATAGTTGATTTTTGGAATGCGTTATGCAAATATGCAATCAAAGTTGGTTTTCAGTTTAATTATGTGAAGAATGAAAAAACAAGGGTGAAAGCTGAATGTGTAATGAAATATTCTGCTGAGTGTGAGTGGTTTGTTGTTGCTACATTCCAACGGATAAATGGATGATTTTACATTAAGAAGTTAAACAATGAGCACACGTGCAATATGGCTGCACGTACGACAAAGAACAAAAGATTGACTTCTAATTTGGTTGGAGGGCTTATTGTTGACAATGTCAGACAAAAACCTGACACATGTCTAGTTGACGTGAAAAGTATGTTTCATACAGATTATGGTTTGACTATATCGTATGATCAAGCTTGGGTGGGTGTTAAAAAAGCAAGGGGTATACCGTTTGGGGATCATTCGTTGTCATACCAACAATTACGGTGGTATGTGCAGGCTGCAAATGAAAGCAATCCAGGCAGTCATTTTGTGTTGGAATGTGATTCGGACACGCAACGTTTTAGTAGGTTGTTCATGTCATTTAAGACATGTATACATGGATTTAATTACTGTCGACCCATATTATTCATTGATGGTACATTTTTAAAAGGAAGGTATAAAGACATTATTTTGTCTACAACTGCAAAAGATGGCAACCAAAGTGATTTTTTTTGGTTTATTTTGGTATTACTGATTTTATTTTAATGTTACATTTTAATATTTGTATGTATGTTATTGTTTACTTATGTTACTACTTGTGTTGCTATATGTATTGGAGGTTTGTTCCCCTTGGCTTTTGCTATTGTTGATTCGAAGAATGAGTGTAGTTGGCATTGGTTTTTAGAACAATTAGCTAAGATTGTTGATAATACTAGGGACCTTACCGTTATGTCCGATCGCAATGTTGGCTTGATGGAAGCAATGCCAAAGGTGTCCCCAACGGTGCACCCTTCGTTCTGCCTACAACACCTAAAAGCAAATCTGAGAGATAAGTATAGTGGGGGTCGTTTTACCCATATGTTTCGCGAGCGTATGGTTTTTTTGTTTACATTATGTGCTTATGCTCCGACAGAGGCATTTTTCAATAAAAAGCTTGATGATTTTCGACGTGAAAGAGGAACCATTGCTGATAAGTTTTTGGAATACCTTCCATTTGAGAAATGGGCGAATGCTTTTTTCAAGGGAAAACGTTATGGGGAGATATCTTCAAATGCTGTTGAGTTATTCAATGCTTGGATCACGAAGTCACGTCACTTACATATCACAAGCATGGTTGACACAATAAGGGGGCAGATCATGAACCAAATGGGCTGCCGCTTGAATACATCGTCGCAATGGAACGACATTAATTGTCCAAATATTGAATCCAAACTTCAAGCTGCTTTCACTAAGTGTCGTTCCTGGTTTGTTAGGGTGTCGTCAAGTCATGTTTTCGAGATTAATTCACATTCTTTAGTGACGGTTGACATTGAGAGTTGTACGAGCGCATGCCACCAATGGCAGATCAACGGTTTACCATGTGCCCATGATGTGGCTGCAATTCAAAAGAGTTGGTAGAAACATCGATGAGTTTGTTGATTATTATTATCAGGTTACTACTTACAGATTGTGTTATTTTGAGCCTATACATTTTATTCCAACACTCGGTCGTCCAGACTTTTCAACGGTTGACGTTGATATGCTGCCACCATTGTCAAAAAAACAATCAGGCCATCCAAGGAAGCGTAGATTTAGGTCTAGAGGTGAGCCTATTAGGAAAATTCATTGTGGCCGTTTAGGTAGTCATAATAAGAAGACTTGTAAGGAGTCATTGTAATATTTTCGTACCTTTTTTATTCCTTATTTGTTACGTTTGTTTTTAGCTATTTTTGTGTTTGTCATGATACACATTTGGAATATCACGGGTTAAATTGTGTGAGAAGTTAATAGTGTAGTATTATCATTGCATGGTCAATATTTGTTTGATGTTATTGTTAATGTGACCCCAATGTTATTATTTTAATGTTCATGTTATATAGTAACTAATGTTACTTTTTAACTAGGATTTTGTGTGTTTGCTTAAGTTGGATAAATTCAAATCATGTTATTGCTCATGTTACTTTGTTTGGATAACCAAGCATGAAATAATTATCAACTGTTTTTCAAATAAATGATACAAACGATACTCAGCCATTTGGATAACAACATTTACATTCCACTAACTTCATTTCAGCATTCTATAATCATATAGAATTGGTAATCTGGAACAATTTTTGTACATGTTAATGTTTGTGTTACTATTTTAATAACAACGTNCCTTTTTTTTCTTACTATACTCAAAATCTTCATCTTTTTTTTTTCTTTCTTTCCGTTTGATTTTTCTCTCCATCGATGTTTGTTCTACACCTTCGGTGGTCTGATGTTTTGGTGGAGTATGGGGGTACTTTTGACTAACGTCATGCATAGCCATATCAGCGATAACATAATGCAGGAAATTGTTTTCTTCTTCTAATTCGGACACCCTTGATGTCAGTGTTTTAATTTGATCTTCTTGCATTTCTTTGTTTTTCTCCAAGAGATCAACTAAAACCTTCAATTATGAAATTTGGTTGTCTCTGTCAACAAGTTTCATCACATATTCTTCAATCTCTTTCAAATCTTCCTCCCTTTGGTTTCCCCCAATATTCTTGATAACCGTTCGAAGTGCTTCATTCTCCACAGTCAGCATTTGGATAGTAAATTTTTGCACCTTATTCTCAACATTCAAACAAGACATACTTTCATTCTCATGGGAAGGTTGTTGTGACTTTTCCTTATGTGTTACCACTTCATCTGGTTCCATAAATGCAGATTTCCGAATGACCACATCAACAAATGCATTAAACGGTTGTACATTTTGAGTCTCCTTTTGGACATGATCATCATTCGTTGGAACATGTACTTCATTATCACTTTCATGGACAAATTCATTATCCACAGTATGATCATCACCATCTAAATTAGGTTCATCACCTCTATATTCCAATTATGAATTTAAAGCACTCTTGCTGGCAACAGTGGTTTGTTGTGGAAGCTCAACACTATGCTGCACATTTTTTGAATTTTTTTGATTTCTTCTCATTAAGTTTTTCTCACCAACTGTTTTCTTTAGTTTTATTCGGAAGACCTAACAACATCGTTATTAATGTTAAAAATTTGAATTTGATGACTGTGAATTACACAATCATAGCCATAATAACATCCATTTGTATACAGTAACATTCATTTTCCAGTTAATATCATCAATAGTAACATCATTTGAATATAGTAACNTTATTCAATGCTTGGATCACGAAGTCACGTCACTTACATATCACAAGCATGGTTGACACAATAAGGGGGCAGATCATGAACCAAATGGGCTGCCGCTTGNCATTCTCCACAGTCAGCATTTGGATAGTAAATTTTTGCACCTTATTCTCAACATTCAAACAAGACATACTTTCATTCTCATGGGAAGGTTGTTGTGACTTTTCCTTATGTGTTACCACTTCATCTGGTTCCATAAATGCAGATTTCCGAATGACCACATCAACAAATGCATTAAACGGTTGTACATTTTGAGTCTCCTTTTGGACATGATCATCATTCGTTGGAACATGTACTTCATTATCACTTTCATGGACAAATTCATTATCCACAGTATGATCATCACCATCTAAATTAGGTTCATCACCTCTATATNCGCAATGGAACGACATTAATTGTCCAAATATTGAATCCAAACTTCAAGCTGCTTTCACTAAGTGTCGTTCCTGGTTTGTTAGGGTGTCGNATCTGATCAGCTGCTATATTGGACAATGTGTTTTGTGATAGGGCCGCCCAAAATTTTCTTAAGTCCCATTTCATCCACCGTGGGAATGCATCTGCCTTGTCGGCCACAATAAGAGACGTGTGTTCGCATATCCAGTATACTGCAATTTAGACATAGTTACATTATATAGAACATATAGAGTTTAATGAAAAAANCGTCAAGTCATGTTTTCGAGATTAATTCACATTCTTTAGTGACGGTTGACATTGAGAGTTGTACGAGCGCATGCCACCAATGGCAGATCAACGGTTTACCATGTGCCCATGATGTGGCTGCAATTCAAAAGAGTTGGTAGAAACATCGATGAGTTTGTTGATTATTATTATCAGGTTACTACTTACAGATTGTGTTATTTTGAGCCTATACATTTTATTCCAACACTCGGTCGTCCAGACTTTTCAACGGTTGACGTTGATATGCTGCCACCATTGTCAAAAAAACAATCAGGCCATCCAAGGAAGCGTAGATTTAGGTCTAGAGGTGAGCCTATTAGGAAAATTCATTGTGGCCGTTTAGGTAGTCATAATAAGAAGACTTGTAAGGAGTCATTGTAATATTTTCGTACCTTTTTTATTCCTTATTTGTTACGTTTGTTTTTAGCTATTTTTGTGTTTGTCATGATACACATTTGGAATATCACGGGTTAAATTGTGTGAGAAGTTAATAGTGTAGTATTATCATTGCATGGTCAATATTTGTTTGATGTTATTGTTAATGTGACCCCAATGTTATTATTTTAATGTTCATGTTATATAGTAACTAATGTTACTTTTTAACTAGGATTTTGTGTGTTTGCTTAAGTTGGATAAATTCAAATCATGTTATTGCTCATGTTACTTTGTTTGGATAACCAAGCATGAAATAATTATCAACTGTTTTTCAAATAAATGATACAAACGATACTCAGCCATTTGGATAACAACATTTACATTCCACTAACTTCATTTCAGCATTCTATAATCATATAGAATTGGTAATCTGGAACAATTTTTGTACATGTTAATGTTTGTGTTACTATTTTAATAACAATGTGGACAAAGTTTCCTTTGTTCCACAAGCATTTCATTACAATCAAATATCAACCACCGAATAATTACAACTAATTTTTAATCAAATATCAACCACCCAACAATTACAACCAATTTTCTAACCAATCCTGCAATTAACCTAAACATGAATATCTATCCCACACATTAGAGTTTCCTATTTATCTTTGTATCTCTTTCTCAATCTGGATCTTGTCTTGTAATCTTCAACAGTCCATGCATTCCTATGGTTTATGAATGTAGTGACCATATCGATCCGAAGAGCGGTAATTTGTGGTGGTTTCAATTTATCTTCTATCGACTGTCCACGAGCAAGCTGCTGCATTAAGTAACACACGTACAATCC
>CAUOFW020006791.1:159983-188736 GCA_963454935.2 Ilex paraguariensis | reverse complement strand
AACAAAAGACAAGAGCTATATTTAAATAAGGAAAAAGTGTGACCCCAAAAAGAAAATAAACCAATTGTTAAGTACCCCACATCATTTACACAACAAAATTCACTAGCATGAATCAGATAACAACAAAATAGAAACAATATAATACAAAACACAAACCCAATTGTCCAATAAAAAAATAAACATTTATATAAACAAAGCATTTTCACATACACTCAAAGTTGAATAAAAAAATAGGTTTTAGCATAAACAAAACTACTTTTTGACCAAAAAATTATTCAATAATTTTCATACTTCATTGAATACATGCAACACGAAAGTTCGTCATTCACACACTTAAACTGCACAGTAAATCTCATATGATAATTTGGTGTTTCTTGTCTAGAATCAAAACTGTTGTTCTCTTCCCTTACCACCCAAGACATTTTTCCAACCTTCAAGCTTTAAGCCGCGATCTGTAATAGCAATGAAGACCTTTCTGGAGGAAGAATTGGCCCCCCTTTTCAACAAAGCCCTTCTGGTCAAACAATCACAATGGTTTTTGGGTTACAGGGATGGTGGGTCTGTGGTGTTTTTACAAGAAAACCCTTTTGGGAATCACTTGTGTCTCACGTGATTCTTGGGTTAACAGAAATTTGGACGTCCGTCAGGTCTGGGGCCAGTGTCACCAAATAATAATATTGAGGGTGCAATTTGGAACAATTGATCTTTCGTGGTGTAAATTAATTTTTTTTTAATCTTTCAAGGGGCAAAGTGTCATTTGCCCTTAATATTGTAATGGTCTAATTGTTGAACCAGCCCGGTTTAGTGTCTAGGTCACTAGCTTTTCGAATTTTGGGTCAATCGGTTGGATTGGGTTTTAAAACATTGTTTTGGAGCGACGAAGAAGAGTTTGAGAATGCAAAGAGAGAGGTGATCAAGAGAGGGAAGTCTAATATTATGGCAAAAAAGCCACAAAATGGTGTTATTTTATGGAGTGTTTTTTACCCTTCTAGACCCTGTCTAAACGATGTTATTAAAACCGTTTGGTTCAACGGATTTCAACGGGTCTGATGCTTTGATGATCCAACCCAGCCTGGTTTAAGTTTCAGTCTGTCGATATTCCAAGATGACCCACCTAGTCGGGCCAGGTTTGACCCCTAAACTTTGGCTCCTAAATTATAGACTCAACCTCACTTTGCCCTTTAAATTTTGAAATTTTCACATTACCACCCCACTAATTGAATTTTTTCACAATGATATAATCGCAAACTTTTTGCTATTTTTTTTTATAGAAATTGCCAACATGTTTGGATAAAATGAAAAAAAAATACATAGTTTAGGGATAAAGTAAATAATTTTCCACTAAATATGTATCAAACGTTAATAATAGAGATGTTATTGCCCAATAAAAGATTACCTATTGATGCCTTACTATCACTACGATGATGGTCTTAAATTTTAGATTTTATCGCCCAGAGATGGTGCTCTAGTATCCGGAGTGGTTTCCGATGTAGTAACTCATGGGTTATCCCTTACACAAATATATACATGTGATAAATGCATCAAAAGGCAGACCATCAGTCATCAGTCATCAGTCATCAGTCACTCTAGCCTTATCATAAACTCGATTTTGTGCAAAATGAAGTTAGGCTCGATTTTGGAGTGGAAGTGTACGATTAGGGGTAGGCTCCGACTTCGAACTATTATGATTCCGTCTTCGACTCCATCTCGTTAGAGGTGGAGCAGAGTATCAGAATTGGGCTGAATTTGGGCTAATTTTTGATNTTCGTCTCCGACTCCATCTCGTTGGAGGTGGAGCAGAGTATCAGAATTGGGCTGAATTTGGGCTAATTTTTGATTGGGTTTTCTATTGTTTTTTTCTTACTTTTGGTGGGATTTGGGCCAATTTTGAATGGGATTTTGGCCATTTTTTTTGGCATTTAGGCTAGTTTCTAAATTATATAATAGGGGTTTGGGCCAAATTTTAGATAGGGATTTTAAATTTTTGTATAATAATATATTATATGATTTATAATTTATATAGATTATTTATTAATTAAAATTGGAGTCAAAGTTTTTTCGAAAAAAATGTTTTAGATTTTGATTTTGATGGAGGCGGAATTGGAGTCGGTGTTCGATTTTTGAATTCTTGCATACCCATATGTGTTAGATATAATGAAGAAAAATCAAGTCTTAAAGCTTTGAGTTTGATTTTCTGTGCGGGAGCTGGAACTATGTGGAGGTCACCTGAGCAGTCACTAAAGCTGTCTTGCACAACTACCCATTCCATACACCATCACTCCTTTGGACCACTACTCCTCTTCCAATCAACTCCATGAGCCTCAGAAATGTGCATGATTGTATGTACATGATTAGATACAACTAAATGCACATGGATGGATGAAATTAAGATTTATATACAATGCAATTTTTATATTTAAAGAAAAATGCACAAAGCCATTAATTATGATTATTCATTAAATAGCATATCAATCCTTATTTTATCATTTCCATGCATTACTCTAAGGCATATTAATGAATATAGAACTTCATTTTCATACATCATTGAAGCAATTTCCTTTTACTTTGTACGATATCACTTACACTTGTTCAAATTTTATCTATCTTTGATCAACTCATATGTAACATCTGTGAAACCAAACTTCGACAAAATTACAAATTTGTGTAGATCAAATCATTGATAAAGTCCTACATAAATTCCTAATGTNCCCCCCTTTTCAACAAAGCCCTTCTGGTCAAACAATCACAATGGTTTTTGGGTTACAGGGATGGTGGGTCTGTGGTGTTTTTACAAGAAAACCCTTTTGGGAATCACTTGTGTCTCACGTGATTCTTGGGTTAACAGAAATTTGGACGTCCGTCAGGTCTGGGGCCAGTGTCACCAAATAATAATATTGAGGGTGCAATTTGGAACAATTGATCTTTCGTGGTGTAAATTAATTTTTTTTTAATCTTTCAAGGGGCAAAGTGTCATTTGCCCTTAATATTGTAATGGTCTAATTGTTGAACCAGCCCGGTTTAGTGTCTAGGTCACTAGCTTTTCGAATTTTGGGTCAATCGGTTGGATTGGGTTTTAAAACATTGTTTTGGAGCGACGAAGAAGAGTTTGAGAATGCAAAGAGAGAGGTGATCAAGAGAGGGAAGTCTAATATTATGGCAAAAAAGCCACAAAATGGTGTTATTTTATGGAGTGTTTTTTACCCTTCTAGACCCTGTCTAAACGATGTTATTAAAACCGTTTGGTTCAACGGATTTCAACGGGTCTGATGCTTTGATGATCCAACCCAGCCTGGTTTAAGTTTCAGTCTGTCGATATTCCAAGATGACCCACCTAGTCGGGCCAGGTTTGACCCCTAAACTTTGGCTCCTAAATTATAGACTCAACCTCACTTTGCCCTTTAAATTTTGAAATTTTCACATTACCACCCCACTAATTGAATTTTTTCACAATGATATAATCGCAAACTTTTTGCTATTTTTTTTTATAGAAATTGCCAACATGTTTGGATAAAATGAAAAAAAAATACATAGTTTAGGGATAAAGTAAATAATTTTCCACTAAATATGTATCAAACGTTAATAATAGAGATGTTATTGCCCAATAAAAGATTACCTATTGATGCCTTACTATCACTACGATGATGGTCTTAAATTTTAGATTTTATCGCCCAGAGATGGTGCTCTAGTATCCGGAGTGGTTTCCGATGTAGTAACTCATGGGTTATCCCTTACACAAATATATACATGTGATAAATGCATCAAAAGGCAGACCATCAGTCATCAGTCATCAGTCATCAGTCACTCTAGCCTTATCATAAACTCGATTTTGTGCAAAATGAAGTTAGGCTCGATTTTGGAGTGGAAGTGTACGATTAGGGGTAGGCTCCGACTTCGAACTATTATGATTCCGTCTCCGACTCCATCTCGTTGGAGGTGGAGCAGAGTATCAGAATTGGGCTGAATTTGGGCTAATTTTTGATTGGGTTTTCTATTGTTTTTTTCTTACTTTTGGTGGGATTTGGGCCAATTTTGAATGGGATTTTGGCCATTTTTTTTGGCATTTAGGCTAGTTTCTAAATTATATAATAGGGGTTTGGGCCAAATTTTAGATAGGGATTTTAAATTTTTGTATAATAATATATTATATGATTTATAATTTATATAGATTATTTATTAATTAAAATTGGAGTCAAAGTTTTTTCGAAAAAAATGTTTTAGATTTTGATTTTGATGGAGGCGGAATTGGAGTCGGTGTTCGATTTTTGAATTCTTGCATACCCATATGTGTTAGATATAATGAAGAAAAATCAAGTCTTAAAGCTTTGAGTTTGATTTTCTGTGCGGGAGCTGGAACTATGTGGAGGTCACCTGAGCAGTCACTAAAGCTGTCTTGCACAACTACCCATTCCATACACCATCACTCCTTTGGACCACTACTCCTCTTCCAATCAACTCCATGAGCCTCAGAAATGTGCATGATTGTATGTACATGATTAGATACAACTAAATGCACATGGATGGATGAAATTAAGATTTATATACAATGCAATTTTTATATTTAAAGAAAAATGCACAAAGCCATTAATTATGATTATTCATTAAATAGCATATCAATCCTTATTTTATCATTTCCATGCATTACTCTAAGGCATATTAATGAATATAGAACTTCATTTTCATACATCATTGAAGCAATTTCCTTTTACTTTGTACGATATCACTTACACTTGTTCAAATTTTATCTATCTTTGATCAACTCATATGTAACATCTGTGAAACCAAACTTCGACAAAATTACAAATTTGTGTAGATCAAATCATTGATAAAGTCCTACATAAATTCCTAATGTATCGTCTAAGTGAGTGCATAACTAATTAATGAGTGTCTTACATGAATTTTTCTTTATCTCTTCTTTTTTGGCGCTCTCTATCTCTCTCTTTTTACATCCATTCTACTTTTAATGGTCTTAATACATGTGAGTTTTTGCAAGAATTATGTCATACTCTCAACAATTCAAATGTTATTAACACTAGCAATTATGTTTATGCCTCAACTTTTTATATTTGGTCACATTAGGCTATTTTCTCATAGTTGGTTCCTTGACATCTTTTAAGGGATTAGGGGTTTATTAACCTTTAGTTATGTGTTCACTTATCAATGAAAGTGGTTGGTTAGGTGTGCACTTAGTTGTATAAATTTTTACAAAAACTAACGTCATTCAAGCACGCCAGAGTGAAAGTGACTTGATTAAGCACTAAGGCTATAACCATTAAGTTCTCTATCCTCCAATTAGTAATGCACTTCAACTTTGATTTAATGATGAAAAAACTATAATCCGAATCAAAGTGTGATTATCATAATTAACAACAAAAAATCTTTTTGCTTTTACCTTTTCTAATATTTTGTACTAGCAATTACCCGTGTCTAAAGGCACTAAATAAAAAACAAAACAAATTGCAAATAATTGTTGATGTGTTTATGAAGCATGTACAACAACAAATAAGTTACCTTTCAGTGAGATGCTACCCTCCATGGCAGAAAAATATCAAAATTTTTTGGGAGGGAAAAAGGGAGAAAAAAATCAATGAGATCAATTCTTTTATCAGTTTCCTGATTTGTTGAAATGAAAATCTACAAAAATTGAGTAATAATGATGGAATTATCAATTAGCAAATCAAAAAGCTCAATTTCGCTCTTGGATGGCTACTCTCAATGTCAAATTTAAGAAATTCTAATTCATAATCGACCAATCCACCAATTTCACGTTGCAAGGATTTTGCTTCATTCTCGATGTTTGCTTTGAATGCATCAAAGGAACAAAATAGCAAATCAAACGATCATCACAAAGAGATGGCAAGAAAAAAAAAAAAAACATGCATGGGGCTACAAATTTCGATAAGAGGACTGGAAAAAATCTTCTTATTATACCTAAACTGCATTGTGCGGGTATTAAACCATCAATGTGTATAGGTTTGCAAATATTAGGACCACAACATATACCCAAGAAAGAAAAAATTTATTGTATAAATAAAAAAATAAATTAGCCACGTTGATAATTTCACTCATTTACTATGAAGGCAATCCAATAGCATTTCCTAAGTGGTATCAAGATAGTTTCAGAAAGGAGGAAACCAAAATCAGTAAGGTTGATGGTTTATGCTCAAGGAAGCATGCACACAACAATGTAGACTTGTCAAGTGCAAATTCACACATGATCCATAGAGACAACGGGGAATGGTTTCAAACATCTATAGATTTGTAATATGCAAATGCACAAACAAAAGTTATATCTTTATATGTAATTGAGCATCATTTATCAGCATCAAACACAACTAGATTCGTTATCAAACACATCATAGAAGAAACACTTGAAAATTACATTATTACCAAAAGTACAGTTCGTTTGGTCAAAACATTAATTGAATCCAGAAGACATCAACACCACCACTGCCAATAGAGCCAACACTTGAAATAAACGAGAGTTAAAAAGGGATACAAACTAAGTGTAGAGCCTCTATATATATAGCCAATAAATGTTACAATAAGAATAAAAAGGTAAAAAGGGAAAAAGCTCTAATAAACCCTTATAACTTGGGATGCTATAACTCGAACATTCCCTCTTAAGCTAGGCGCAAAAATGTCAACTAAGTCAAGCTTGACAACAAAATTCCAAAGAATGGATAAAGTGATAGTTTAGGTGAAAACATCCACAACCTGATCACTGGTCCCCATAAACGATGGAGTGATAATACCACTGCTAACCTTCTCCCAAAGAAAGTGAACATCGATCTCTATATGTTTCGTCCTCTCATGTAATACAGAGTCAAAAGTGAGCTGAATAGTAGATCGATTATCACAATATAATATAGATGAAGAAGTCACTGAAAATCCCAACTCGCTAAGAATTGATCGTAGCCAGATAATCTCACATGTGCCAAGTGTCAGTGCTTGATACTCTGTCTCTGCTAACAAGCGAGAGACAATTGACTGCTTCTTACTCTTCCAAGAGATAAAATGAGTCCCTAAAAAAGCACAGAAGCCTATAGTAGATCGACCGTCACACTGTTCCCCATAATCTGAATCTGAACAACAAGCTAGAGAACTAGTCTGAGATCTCGATGCATAGAACAACCCAAGTCTAAGACAAGACTTGAGGTACGAAAGCATATGATAAGCAGCATCAAGATGAGATTGATACGGCCTGTGCATGAATTGACAAATTCGGCTGATAGCAAATGAAATGTTTAGCCTAGTGTTGGCTAGGTAGATAAGTCTACCTACCAACCTCTGATAGACAGTCAGCTTACCCAACTCCTCACCTTTAGCAGTAAGCTTTAGGTTTGGATTCAAGGGTGATGATGTTAGTTTGCACTCCAACCTTCCAGTGTCTGATAGAAGATCCAGAACATATTTTCTCTGAGAAAGGATAATACCTCTACTACTACGGACAACCTCAATCCCAAGAAAGTATCAAAGAAATCAAATATCCTTCACATCGAAGGTCTTCCCAAGATCTACCTTGACATGTGCAATCCCAGAAATATCATCCCCAATAATAATAATATCATCCACTTATACCAAAAGGATGACACACTGCCCAGAAGAATTCCGTCGAATAAAGCATATATGATTTGAATGACATCTGGTGAACCTTAAATGTACAACTATATCATTGAACCGAGAGAACTAGGCTCGTGGTGATTGTTTCAGTCCATAAAGAGACTTACGCAGTTGACACACCTTTCCAGCATACTCCCCTTCACCACGAAAGCCTGGTGGTGCATCCATATAAATAATATCGTCAAGATCACCGTGAAGAAACACATTCTTCACATCTAACTAATGACGAGGCCAAGAGTACTCCATAGCCAGAGAAATAATCAACCAAACAGTAGTCAATTTTACCACTGTGGCAAATGTAACACCAAAATCATGACCTGGTACCCGAGTAAAGCCTTTCGCCACAATCCTAGCCTTGTGACGATCAATAGTACCATCCACAAGAAACTTCAGGGTGTAAACCAAGCAACATCCAACTATAAGCTCGAAAGGTAGGAGACAGATCACCATAAGAAACATAAGCAGAGATCAGATATAAAGTCCTGACAGTCCAACCATAATGAACAATTGGACAGCGATCATGCTATAGATAACGACGCCCTAAATCATCATCCTCCACTGACAATGTCTCATCAGGGAAAGTAACCGACTTAGTACTTATAATCTCATCAGTACTAATAACAGGTGCATCAATATGCTCAACGAACTGAGAAATATTACCTGCATTGCTTGAGGTAGAGGGGACATCAGCAGGGGAATGAGAGCGAGGACGACGAACATAAACCTGCAAAGGAAGAGAGATTGGTGACTCTGTACTGACAAGGACAAGTTTCTCTGGAGAAAGAGAGACTGATGACTCTGTACTAATAGTGACCAATGGCTCTGGCTCTTGCGGTAACGAAAAATCAAAAGGAGTATCATCAACTGGAGGGGTAGACAAAAGACTAGAAGAAAAATAAGGAATGTGCTCAAGAAATGTAATATCTAGACTGTGATACATACAACACCTGATAGGATCATAACATTGATACCCCTTAAGCTGATGACAATAGCCCACAAAGACATAACGAATCATTTTATCATCAAGCTTATCGTGAGTAGGAGACCAATCCTGAACAAAACACGTGCAGCCAAAAATACGAGGGGGGACCTTAAAAGTGTCCACTCAAGGAATAAGACCTGTAAAGGAGCCCTATACTGAAGAACACGACTCGATATACGATTACACAGAAAGGTAGAAGTCAAAATAGCAAAACGCCAATAAGATTTTGGTATCCACATACCTTTAAGCATACAACGTATCATCCCTATTAGACTCATATTTTTTTTTTCAGCAACTCCATTTTGCTCAGAAGTATATGGACAAGTGAGCTGTTGAAGGATACCCTGAGAGGAAAGGTGAGACACTAAGGCATCAGACACATATTCTTTGACATTATCCGAATGAAGAGCACGAACAATGACATCAAATTATGTCTTAATCATCTGGAGAAACTATGCAAAAGGTAGACCCAAGTACAATGAGTATGATCACTATAAATGTCATATAGTATCGAGTACCTGACAGAGCAGTAATAGGAGATGATCCCCAAATATCAGAGTGTATTAGGTCAAATGGCTTGGATGACTGATGCATGCGAGGAATATAACTGGTCCGAACATGTTTCGATAGGGAACATGTAACATAGTCAAGTTTACCACCAACACAAGCATTGTTCAAAGTAGGAAATAACATACATAAATATTTAAAATTTGTATGTCGAAAACGATTATGCTACAACTGAACAGTTTGTGATGAAAAATCATAACGACAAGTACTAAGCAAAATACTAGCATCCAAGCTAGGAACAGATAAAGACAAAGCAGATGCAGATGATAGAGGTGGAGGAACTAGTAAAACTGGAGGTGGATTGCCTAGATAATATAGTACATCTCTCTCATGTCTCCTGATAATAATCCTCCTGGTGCTCAGGTCCTGCAAATAACATGAATCAGATAAAAATACAACCACACAGTGAAAATCTTTGACTAATTGATGTACAAATAATAGATTCATGGTTAGTTTTGGTACATGAAAAATTGAATGTAATGTAAAGTCATCTGGGAGGCGGATTGTACCCCTACTAACAATAGGGGCATGTGTCTCATCTGCTAGTTGAACTTGTGTATCTAATTGCTCGTCAAAAGTGGTGAATTGATAGGCCTCACCTGTTATATAATCATTTGCACCCCAGTCCAGCATCCAAAGGGGAGACGAATTTGGTGCAAGCATGAGAGACACAAGGTATACCTATAGTGGTGGTAGTAGTAGTAATCGGACCCTGATAAGTCAGGGCAGACATAAGTATATCAAATCGGGAAGTGGTAGTATCCATATCACTCTGCTAAGAAGGAGCAGCAACAGGAGCATCGGTAGTAAGTGGTGGTATGGCTACGAGGAGGTGGCTTAAGCTCCGGATAGAGCTTCCAGCAAGTAGTCCTGAGATGTCCTGGTCAGCCACAATAATCACACTGACGAGAACCAGGAGGTACATTCTAGGTGAAAGTACTAACAACAGAGGTCTCAATAGTAGTAGCCATAGCAATAACAATACGTGGACACCCGTGATAGAAAAAACTCTAAGATAAATAGAGGGACAAAATAGGGGAGAACAATATACCTCAAGTCGAACTATAGCGACAGATAAATAAGATCTAGAAAGCTCCCAAATGATCAAGTCACGGTGCTAAGAAATCCAATAAATATAAATAAATGATTTATTGTGTCAAGAGTAGATCAACGAGGAAGAGGATTCAACCCCTCCTAAAAAATTCCTAGATATTGCAACCTGACAGCACTATGACAAAGAGTGCGTAGGACGAAGCTACGACGAAAAACGTGACCCAGCAGTGGGCTGATGAGTGATCTGGCAATAGGTTAGGCACTTGGGTTTGCTGGTGTGCAGTGGGCTAGGTGGCTGGGCTGGTCTGGATTAGGTTGGGTTACTGGGTGGCTAGGTTTGATTTATTGACTTGAGTTGAATTTAATATGACTTGGGTATATTGGGTTCGCTGGGCAGGTTGTCGGTGGACTGGTTCTATGCAAATTTAGGTTACTGGATTTATTGGGTTGGGCAATTGACATTGGGTAAGAGTTGTTTGCTAATTTAATATGACTTGGGTTAATTGGGTTCTCTGGGCAGGTTGTCGGCGGATTGGTGTTGTGCAGACTTAGGTTGCTGGATTTATTAGGTTGGGTAGTTGACTAGGTAAGGAGTTGTCGGTGGGTTTTGTTTGTAAGTGGGCAGTTGTTTGCTGTCGGTGGGATTTGTTTGGTGTTGTTGTCGATGGGAAGGCCTTGGAGTGAGTATGTCAGTGGCTTTGGTTTTGCCGCTGGGCAGTGGTTGATGCTGGGTATCAGGTTTGTGGCTTAGGATGTTGGTTTGTTGTTGTTGTCGGTGGTTAGTGGTAGTCCGATGGCTGCAATGTGGAGGAAGGGCTAGGGTTAGGGTTGGGTTGTGGCTCTGATACCAACTTGAAATAAACGAGAGTGAAAAAGGGATACAAACTAAGTGTAGAACCCCCATATATATAGCCAATAATCGTTACAATAAGGATAAAAAAGTAAAAAGGGAAAAAACTCCAATAAACCCCAATAACCTAGGCTGCTATAACTCCAACGCCAATAAAGTATGAATTTAATAGAAATGAGAACCTAAATCTGAGTCTAATAAAAACCAAAGTAGAGACCAAAACAATTAGTAATGTTCATGCATTCAAAGACCAAAACAACATACTTTTTTCCCTGGGTATCACACAAACCCACATGAAATCTTCTTTAAAACACAAATTATAGCAAGAAAGAAACTCACACACACACACACACACACATATATATATGCACTTGGTTAAGATTTTTATACGGTCAAGGCTTTTCATTGAAGCAATACTACAAACACTTTCTCAAAATCAACCGGCTCTCTCTCAATAATATTCAAGTATAAATGTCAATTACTCAACAATATCAACAATTGTATCCAAAATAAGTTAAATAACACTAATGGTGACTACAACATAAAGAAAGCTTCAATAATATAAATGCTTAAGTTTTACAAAAAAAGTATTTCCAAGCAAATCAACCCAAAAAAGTATGCACATCAAATTCATGTAAAATTATTGTAAGAAAAATACCTTAGGTTAGCCTTGAAATCAAATTTTTGCCTTAGCTACCCAACTTTCCCCCACTATTGCCTCCAACTAAGTCAATACAATGAATTATTCGTGTAATAGATGATTTATTTTCTGGAACATGATCAATATGAAAGGCAATTAGAATTGACAAATTCACAAATAAAACCAATAAAACTAATACAAAACCATAAATAAGTTGGGTTCTTCATCCTAATTAAATATTCAAAATAACCTGTCACGGCAAGCATAATAACTATTTGAAACATTTATTCCATCACACAAACATAAAAATAATTGTATAACCAACACATACTATAGTAGTATAAGATATCTATTCAAGTTGCATTTGACACATTATGAGGTATTAGTGGTGCTTCGTGCACGACAATTGGCATACTTTGATAAGGTCTCTTTCTCTCTCTCACACACACCATGACGGTCGATTGAATGCATTTCAAAGCAAAACCAATCAAAACTCAGCATCTCACCCCACTTAATTCAATCTAACAATTAACAATAACCATATTTTTTGATTTAGTGTTTTGACATAATCAAAAACCATATAATCAAAGCCCAAGTAAATAGAGGTAATCCCCATTCAATTCTAGTGACCATAACAAACCTAATAAGTTGGTGGCGTGGGGGCAATGCCGAAGAGTTGGTGGGCCGTGGTGGGTTCTGCTGAGCTACTAGTGTGGGTTGGTGATGGAGGTGGGCGTTGGAGTAAAAACAGATTTTAGTAATTAAAAATTAATTTTTGGTCGGCTTTGAGCCTAAATTAAAATGTAACATTCTCTTTGTTTCAAGTAAACTTTTGTGGGTTCGTATTCTACTTTGCGAGAAGAATAACTAGTATATTCACTTGCTCAAATCGAGTAAAAAATGAATGAGAAAATAGGCTCTAAAGTGACTTTCTTAAAATATGAAAATAGAGGTTGTGCAATGTGGAATTTGATACCAATCCCACTTTGGTTGAGGAAGAAGTTCTACATGGGCATATATAGGTCAAATTTGCTCTATGGGATTGCACCCCAAGGCGTATCACAAATTTATGAGTAGAGTAAATACCTACATGCCTTCGATTAGTCCACACACGCGCGCCACCCGGCCGGGCTCGGACTTGGGTTTGGTTTAGACCAAGTCCTATCTTTTTGGAGAAAATTTATTTAACAATGGGCATGAATTTCTTAATTTGGAATTTAATTTCGATCTTCGTTGGATTTAAAATTCGCACTGGTTCGGGTTAATGTTCCCTCCAGTTCTGAATTTTAATTGAATCTGTTCAAGAGTGACTGCATGTGGTGTCCATCAGTGTCTTCTGGCTGCGTGTGGATCTTCTGGATTGTGTCTTTTCACACGGTGACTATCCTGGACAATCACCAATTTATCTATATAAAACCAAGCTTATTACCATTCTGCATATCAATCATTTTCGGAGTTAAGGCAGACATTAGTACATTACATTTTGGCAATAGGACAATTTACATTTGGAGAGTACACAACATAATTTCTAGTTCGCTGGGCCAGTAAATTGGAGTGTTACTTCTATTCACGTGAAGATCATTGTATCTTGGGAGGTAGAAGAATTGATTTCTCAAGCGTGGGGGCAAAATTTGTCTTAAGGACATAGTGTTAAACAATAGTTTTGATCTATTTAAAGTTCAATAACAGTTCATGCTCCGTAAACGAGTCAGTTTATCCATTGTTTAAATTGCAGATTTATTGTGTTATTGTTTTGTTTGTATTTATAACTTTTTCGTACATACTATTGTAACTGTTTCATTTTTCATTGTTACTGTTTTGTTTTAAACTACATGTTTCAAATTATAAATTTCAATAAATAATTTTACTATATTTGAAATACTAGAAACAACAATCTTAAGATAGATTTCCTCTTTATATAATTACTTGTTGTGTTTCTGATACATGTTTTAATATTTTGAATTGTTCTAAAATATTGTAAATTGTTAAAACTTATTTTTTACAATCTGTAATATTTTGGGGGCACTTGAAAATATTGTAAAAAAAGTTGTATGCTTTGTTTCTGTGTTTAATTCAAACGGNATTTGTGATATTTTGGGGGCACTTGAAAATATTGTAAAAAAAGTTGTATGCTTTGTTTCTGTGTTTAATTCAAACGGCTATACTAAACAGTTATACCAAATTGTTATAGTTACACCAAACAGTGAATCTGTTTATGCATATGATTTAAACAGTTACACCAAATAGTAACATTGAAATAGTGACACTGAACAGTAATGTTGAAATAGTAACTTTAAACAGTGATACTGAACAGTGACATAGATTGTCTCTATTTTAGTAATTTGCTTTGCAAAATGTTACTACTTGCCTATTTTTTATTTGGTAATTTGTGTTTATTAGAAATGGTTACAAATGATAATAATGCTCTTACTATTACAAATTATGTGGTGTCTATTTTTGTACCTACTCATGTGCCTCTTGGTGAGAAACCTGAAAGGTTTAATGGGAAGGATTTCAAGAGATAACAACAGAAAATGTTGTTCTATCTCACTACGTTGAATCCTGTAAAGTTTTTCATGAAGATGCTCCTGTTTGTGATGAAAATGAGACTGACTGCCAAGTTATTGTTTATAGTGAATACATAAAAGCACTCTGATTTTCTGTGTAAGAAATATATCATTAATGAATTGGATAACATATTATATAATGTATATAGTCTAATCAAAATGGCTAGAGAGCTGTGGGAATCCTTAGATAACAAGTACAAGATGAAGGATGCTTGAATGAAGAAATTCGTTTTGAGCATATTCTTTGCCTACAAAATGGTGGATTTCAAGGCTATCATAAGTCAATTTCAATATCTTCAAGTGATCCTACATGAGATTCATGCCGAAGGGATGATGTTTAGTGAATATTTATAAGTGGTTGCAATTATTGAGAAATTACCGTCAAATTAGAAGGACTTCAAAAATTATTTGAAGCATAAACACAAATAAATGAAACTTAAAGACTTGATCGTGAGATCGAGGATCAAGGATCAAGGAGGACAATACAGTCTCCAAAAAAAAAGTTACTAATCATTCCATGGAATCAAAGGAACATGTGATTGAAGAGGGACATAAAACGAACAAGAAAATGAAGTATGTTGGTCAACAAAGGGCCAAGGGTGGTGATTCCAAAAGATTCAAAGACAACTACTTTGTGTACAATAAATAGGGGTATCGTGTACAGGATTGTCGAAGCTGTAAAACACAAGAGAACCACAAAAGGAAGGTTGCCTAAGCCAATATAACCGAGGTAGAAAAAGTTTCTGAAAATATTTTAAACATAAGTTTTTCTGTTGTAGTATCTGAAGTAAACTTGGTGGAAAATACCAAAGGATAGTGGGTGGACACCGGAGGCCACTAGACACATATGTTTGGATAATAAGATGTTTTCTTCAAATGGAGCAATGATGAAGAACAACTATTCATGAGAAATTCCTTTACTTCCAAAGTTGAAGGCAAATGAATTATTATATTGAAGATTATTTCTAGAAAAGAACTTACTCTCAATGATGTGTTACATATTTCAGAAATTCGAATGAATCTTGTGTCTAAATCGTTGTTGAGTAAGAAACATTTTAGGTTGATTATTGAGTTTGACAAATTTGTACTCACCAAGAGTGTGATTTATGTAGGCAAGAGATATATGAGCGATAGACTCTTTAAGATGAATATAATGACAATTATATTTGATTTTAATAATAAGAACACACCTTCTGCTTATATGCTTGAGTCTTCCAATGTATGACATAATAGACTAAAACATGTTAATTTTGACACTTTGCATAAATTAATAAATTAAAATTGTTGTCTAAATTCAATATTGATGCAAATCATAAATGCGAGACATGTGTTGAATCAAAATTAACTAGAACATCATTTTATAATATTGAAAAAAGTATTGAACCTCTAGAATTAATTCATAGTGATACAAGTGATTTGAAATATGTTCAAACTAGAGGTGAAAAGAAGTATTTTGTTACTTTTATTGATAATTGCACAAGATATTGTTATCTATATTTGCTAAGGAGTAAATATGAAACATTAGAAAAATTTATGCATTATAAGAATGAAATTGAGAATCAACTTGACAAAAAGTTTAAGGCAATAAGAAGTGATCGAGGTGGTGAATATGACGTATCTTTTGATAGGTTCTGTCAAGAACATAGTATTATTCACCAAATTTCTACATCTTATTCACCTCAACAAAATGGGATTGTTGAACGTAAAAATAGGACATTGAAAGAGATGATGAATGCCAAGTTGATTAATTAGGGATTACCTCAGAACTTGTAGGGGAAAGTTTTGCTTTCAACAAATTATATTTTAAATAAATTACCCCATAAGAAGTTAGACAAAACCCCTTATGAATTATGGAAAAGTCAGAGTATTTAAAAGTGTGGGGATGTTTGGCTAAGATGATGGTTTTTATTCTCAAAAGGATTAAAATAAGACCTAAAACTATTGATTGTATATTTATTTGTTATATAATAAATAGTAGTGCATATTGTTTTCTCGTGCATAAATTTGATATTCCTGATATACATGTCAATATAATCATTGAATCTAGAAATGTATCATTCTTTGAAAATTTCTTTCCTTGTAATAATGCATGTGATAACAGTTCTATTAAAAGAACTCATAATACTGTGACTAGTAATATAGACCATAAGTCTATAGATGAAAAAAGTGAAGATGCACTTAGACGTAGTAAGAAGAGGGAAAGGACTTTCAAGTCTTATGGTCCTGATTTTCTAACATATTTATTAAAAAATGAGCTTCAAACTTTCAATGAAGTGATGCCCACTCTTGAAGCACTTATATGGAAAGAAGCTAAAAAACAGTAAAATTGAATCTATCATGCAAAATCAAACATGGAGTTGGTAGATCTTCCTCCAAGAAGTAAACCATTGGGGTGTAAACGGATTTTCAAGAGGAAAATAAAAACTGATGGATCAATTAATAATACAAGGCTAGACTTGTAGTTAAAAGTTACATACAAAAGGAAGATCTTGATTACTTTGATACATATTCTCTTGTCATGAGAATAACATCTATTCATATGCTCATAGTTATTGTAGTGTTGCATAATCTTTGAGATACACCAAATAGATGTGAAAACAACTTTCCCAAATTGTGACTTAAATGAGGAAATTTATATGAACCAACTCGAAAGGTTCATTTCTTTAGGACAAAAGAAGAAAGTGATTTAAAGCAAACACCAAAATAATGACATGAGAAATTTGACAAAGTAATAATGTCAAATAGTTTCATAATTAATGAATGTGATAAATGTGTCTATGTTAAAGACAAAAATAATAGATATATCATTGTTTGCGTATATGTGGATGATATGCTTATTTTAGGTAGTAAAAATATTCTTATTGCTACCAAGAAAANTGCATTATAAGAATGAAATTGAGAATCAACTTGACAAAAAGTTTAAGGCAATAAGAAGTGATCGAGGTGGTGAATATGACGTATCTTTTGATAGGTTCTGTCAAGAACATAGTATTATTCACCAAATTTCTACATCTTATTCACCTCAACAAAATGGGATTGTTGAACGTAAAAATAGGACATTGAAAGAGATGATGAATGCCAAGTTGATTAATTAGGGATTACCTCAGAACTTGTAGGGGAAAGTTTTGCTTTCAACAAATTATATTTTAAATAAATTACCCCATAAGAAGTTAGACAAAACCCCTTATGAATTATGGAAAAGTCAGAGTATTTAAAAGTGTGGGGATGTTTGGCTAAGATGATGGTTTTTATTCTCAAAAGGATTAAAATAAGACCTAAAACTATTGATTGTATATTTATTTGTTATATAATAAATAGTAGTGCATATTGTTTTCTCGTGCATAAATTTGATATTCCTGATATACATGTCAATATAATCATTGAATCTAGAAATGTATCATTCTTTGAAAATTTCTTTCCTTGTAATAATGCATGTGATAACAGTTCTATTAAAAGAACTCATAATACTGTGACTAGTAATATAGACCATAAGTCTATAGATGAAAAAAGTGAAGATGCACTTAGACGTAGTAAGAAGAGGGAAAGGACTTTCAAGTCTTATGGTCCTGATTTTCTAACATATTTATTAAAAAATNTGGATTTCAAGGCTATCATAAGTCAATTTCAATATCTTCAAGTGATCCTACATGAGATTCATGCCGAAGGGATGATGTTTAGTGAATATTTATAAGTGGTTGCAATTATTGAGAAATTACCGTCAAATTAGAAGGACTTCAAAAATTATTTGAAGCATAAACACAAATAAATGAAACTTAAAGACTTGATCGTGAGATCGAGGATCAAGGAGGACAATACAGTCTCCAAAAAAAAAGTTACTAATCATTCCATGGAATCAAAGGAACATGTGATTGAAGAGGGACATAAAACGAACAAGAAAATGAAGTATGTTGGTCAACAAAGGGCCAAGGGTGGTGATTCCAAAAGATTCAAAGGCAACTACTTTGTGTACAATAAATAGGGGTATCGTGTACAGGATTGTCGAAGCTGTAAAACACAAGAGAACCACAAAAGGAAGGTTGCCTAAGCCAATATAACCGAGGTAGAAAAAGTTTCTGAAAATATTTTAAACATAAGTTTTTCTGTTGTAGTATCTGAAGTAAACTTGGTGGAAAATACCAAAGGATAGTGGGTGGACACCGGAGGCCACTAGACACATATGTTTGGATAATAAGATGTTTTCTTCAAATGGAGCAATGATGAAGAACAACTATTCATGAGAAATTCCTTTACTTCCAAAGTTGAAGGCAAATGAATTATTATATTGAAGATTATTTCAGAAATTCGAATGAATCTTGTGTCTAAATCGTTGTTGAGTAAGAAGCGTTTTAGGTTGATTTTTGAGTTTGACAAATTTGTACTCACCAAGAGTGTGATTTATGTAGGCAAGAGATATATGAGCGATAGACTCTTTAAGATGAATATAATGACAATTATATTTGATTTTAATAATAAGAACACACCTTCTGCTTATATGCTTGAGTCTTCCAATGTATGACATGATAGACTAAAACATGTTAATTTTGACACTTTGCATAAATTAATGAATTAAAATTGTTGTCTAAATTCAATATTGATGCAAATCATAAATGCGAGACATGTGTTGAATCAAAATTAACTAGAGCATCATTTTATAATATTGAAAAAAGTATTGAACCTCTAGAATTAATTCATAGTGATACAAGTGATTTGAAATATGTTCAAACTAAAGGTGAAAAGAAGTACTTTGTTACTTTTATTGATAATTGCACAAGATATTGTTATCTATATTTGCTAAGGAGTAAATATGAAACATTAGAAAAATTTATACATTATAAGAATGAAATTGAGAATCAACTTGACAAAAAGTTTAAGGCAATAAGAAGTGATCGAGGTGGTGAATATGACGTATCTTTTGATAGGTTCTATCAAGAACATAGTATTATTTACCAAACTTCTACGTCTTATACACCTCAACAAAATGGGATTGTTGAACGTAAAAATAGAACATTGAAAGAGATGATGAATGCCAAGTTGATTAATTAGGGATTACCTCAGAACTTGTAGGGAAAAGTTTTGCTTTCAACAAATTATATTTTAAATAAATTACCCCATAAGAAGTTAGACAAAACCCCTTATGAATTATGAAAAAGTCGGAGTATTTAAAAGTGTGGGAATGTTTGGCTAAGATGATGGTTTTTATTCTCAAAAGGATTAAAATAGGACATAAAACTATTGATTGTATATTTATTTGTTATATAATAAATAGTAGTGCATATTGTTTTCTCGTGCATAAATTTGATATTCCTGATATACATGTCAATATAATCATTGAATCTAGAAATGTATCATTCTTTGAAAATTTCTTTCCTTGTAATAATGCATGTGATAACAGTTCTATTAAAAGAACTCATAATACTGTGACTAGTAATATAGACCATAAGTCTATAGATGAAAAAAGTGAAGATGCACTTAGACGTAGTAAGAAGAGGGAAAGGACTTTCAAGTCTTATGGTCCTGATTTTCTAACATATTTATTAAAAAATGAGCTTCAAACTTTCAATGAAGTGATGCCCACTCTTGAAGCACTTATATGGAAAGAAGCTAAAAAACAGTAAAATTGAATCTATCATGCAAAATCAAACATGGAGTTGGTAGATCTTCCTCCAAGAAGTAAACCATTGGGGTGTAAACGGATTTTCAAGAGGAAAATAAAAACTGATGGATCAATTAATAATACAAGGCTAGACTTGTAGTTAAAAGTTACATACAAAAGGAAGATCTTGATTACTTTGATACATATTCTCTTGTCATGAGAATAACATCTATTCATATGCTCATAGTTATTGTAGTGTTGCATAATCTTTGAGATACACCAAATAGATGTGAAAACAACTTTCCCAAATTGTGACTTAAATGAGGAAATTTATATGAACCAACTCGAAAGGTTCATTTCTTTAGGACAAAAGAAGAAAGTGATTTAAAGCAAACACCAAAATAATGACATGAGAAATTTGACAAAGTAATAATGTCAAATAGTTTCATAATTAATGAATGTGATAAATGTGTCTATGTTAAAGACAAAAATAATAGATATATCATTGTTTGCGTATATGTGGATGATATGCTTATTTTAGGTAGTAAAAATATTCTTATTGCTACCAAGAAAATGTTGTCCAATAAGTTTGACATGAAGGATTTGAGTGTTGTAGATGTTATACTAGGAATTAAAATTTCTAGACAATCTGGTGGACTTATATTATCTCAATTACATTATATTGAGAAAATACTTGAGAAGTTCGACAAAGATAAAAACAATATTGCTAGAACATCAGTTGATATAACTCTTTATTTGTTTGAAAATATTGGTCAAATCATATCACAATTGGAATACTCTCGTATTAGTGGCAGTCTAATGTATGTTATGAACTGCACTAGACCGAATATAGTATACTCAGTTGGTATATTGAGTAGATATACGAGTAATCTGGGAGTAAACCATTGAAAGACAATTATTAGAGTTCTTAGATACTTAAGATATACTATAAATTTTGGATTCCAATATGTAAGATATCCAACTATACTAGAAGGGTACATTGATGCTAACTGGATATCAAATATGAAGAATACAAAATCCACAAGTGGCTATGCTTTTACACTTAGTGGTGCAGTTATTTCTTGGAAATCCATTGAGCAAACGTATATTGTTAGATCTATGATAGAATCTAAATTTATTAGTTTAGATAAAGCAAGAGAGAAAGTTGAGTGACTTCGCTAATTTCTAGAGAATATTCTGATATGACCTAAATCTGTGCTATAAATTTCTATACATTGTGATAGCTACTCTACAATTGGCAGGGCGTAGAGTGATATGTATAATGGTAAGTCTACACATACGTAATAGACATAATACCGTTAGACAATTGCTCTTAAATGGAATTCTTGCTATGATTATATAAAATCAAAGGAAAATCTAGTAGATATGCTTTCTAAAATTTTAATGAGAGAGTAAGTAAATTGCACATCGAGGAAAATTGGACTAAAATTTATGATTTAAGAGTCACCTTTATGGCAATCCAACCTAACTGACTGGAGATCCTAAGATCTAGGCTCAAAGAGACAACTAAATTATGCGTAATTCAAAAGAAGTACTAAGTAGATAATCTCTCCAACCTATTCTTATGATAAACTAGTACTGCCTGCAATGTTTATTAGGATAAGCTATGCTTTTAATGACTTTTATACCTTGAAAATCTAAGTGAGATATTGTAGGACATTCCTGATAAGAGTCACCTATATGGGTATGAAGGGGTCGCTTCTGTGAGAACTTATAAAGGCTAAATTTTTTAAAGTACTCACGAAAATCAGGAGTTGTTCAAGGCCAAAATGAATACAATTATAAGAATCAATTGTGTTAGAAAAGAGATTTTGTGAAGTCTATTCGATCTGATTTATCAAATAGTTGAGTAGTTGAAGACATACGTTCACTATTTAGCCGGTAAGTCCGATGGACTTTCACTAAGGAAGGTTCAAAGACAAAAACTACCTATCTTGAAGCACGATCTTTTCAAAGATTTACTTTCTATAGTGTTTCAGCATTATCATTTGTATACTAACAGTCAATTTTTCATTCATGTGGGGGATTGTTGGACTAAAAGCATATTTTAGTAATTAAAATTTGATTTTTGGTCAACTTTGAGCCTAAATTAAAGTGGAACCCACTCGTTGTTTCGAGTAAACTCTCATAGGTTTGTATTCTACTTCGTAAGGATCGAGAATAATGTAGTATGTTCACTTACTTAAATTGAGTAAAAATAAATGATAAAATAGGACTTAAATTGAGTAAAAATAAATGATAAAATAGGACTTAAATTGAGTAAAAATAAATGATAAAATAGGCTTTAAATTGACCCACTTGAAATATGAAAATAGAGGTTGTGCAATGTGAAATTTGACATCAATCTCACATTAGTTGAGGAAGAAGTTTTACATAGGCATATATAGATCAAGTTCTCTCTATGGGATTGAGCCTCAACAGGTACCACAATTTTATGAGTGGAACGAGCGCCTACATGCCTTCGATTAGACCATACATACCCGTGTGCGCCGCCTGTCCACCCACCTCGCCTCGTCTCGCCTAGCCACGACCTGACCCGATTGGGCTCGGGCTTGGGTGTGGTTTAGACCAAACCTTATCTTTTTTGAGAAAATTTATTTAACAAATTGGACATGAATTTCTTAATTCAGAATTTAATTTCGGTATTTATTGGATTTAAAATTTGCACTAGTTCGTACTAGTGTTCCCTCTAGTTCCAAATTTTAATTGAATATGTTCAAGAGTGAACAGT
Source organism: Ilex paraguariensis (assembly GCA_963454935.2). Lineage (NCBI taxonomy): Eukaryota > Viridiplantae > Streptophyta > Magnoliopsida > Aquifoliales > Aquifoliaceae > Ilex > Ilex paraguariensis. The sequence continues at coordinate 166,112 of CAUOFW020006791.1, read as the reverse complement.
TATATGTTGGTGTCCTATGGCTATATGTGGGTCTTCTGGGTTGTGTCTTTTCACATGGTTACTGTCTTGAATAGTCACTAGTTTATCTATATAAACCCAAGCTCATTACCATTCTGCATATCAATGATTTTTGGAGTTAAGGTAGGCATTAGTACATTACATTTTGGTATTAAGGCAGTCTGCATTTGGAGAGTACACAACATAATTTCTGATTCGTTGAACGAGTAAATTGGAGTATTACTTCTATTCGCGTGAAGATTATTGTATCTTAGGAGACAGCTGCTTTGATTTCCATAAGAACCAAGTATGAGAGCGAAATTTGTCTTAATAACATAGTGTCAAACACTAGCCTTGATCTACTTAAACTTCAATAACAGTTTTGATTCTACAAACAGATCAATTTATTCATTGTTTAAATTACAGATTTATTGGGTTAATGTTTTGTTTGTATCTATAACTATTTTGTACATACTGTTGTTTCGTTCTTCACTGTTACTGTTTTGTTTTAAACTACATGTTTAAAATTAAAAATTTTAATAAATAATTTTACTATGTTTGGAATACTACAAACTATTGTGGGTTGGTGATGGGGAGGGTTTGGGGATAGAGGGCTAGACAGAGCCGAAGAGAAAAGGGGGAGTCAACAGTTGGTGATGGAGGGTTGGGTAACACTAAAAAAAAGAGAAAGAGAGACAAATTACCTGACAGTAGCGTTGGCTGGGCTCCACTGGGGGTGGTTGAGCATCGATACAAGAGAAGAGGGGGAAGTAGCGAAACAAAGAGAAAAGGAGGAACACACCCAGCAGTCACAAATTCCTTCCTCCTATAACAAAACAAGCCCTCTTCATTGAAGCAAATATACAAACACTTTGAAGATACAAAACTATAGCAAAATCTACATAAATAAAGTTGATGGGACTCTTCTGAAAAGCCCTGAGATGAAGACACGTGTCCTCGGGGTTTTTGGAACAGTGTTGCCCGGATGTAAGCACCATCGGCGAAGAACGTCCTCTACCCCGAGGTTCCCCTCATATAGGATCACACATTCGGTGTATTATACAACAAACACGTGTCCTCGGTCACGTATACCTCGGAAACATACCACCCTCGGTCCCCGAGGTAAGCCTTTCCTCGGTGCCGAGGGTCACTCCATCCTGGACGCTTCCTCTACTCCCGGATAAAGCTACTGACATACTGGACATCAGCCTATGCCAGTATGGATTATTCATCATGACCTCTTCTTACACAAGTAATGTCAGAACGTGCTGGAATACCGACGTAACAGCCAATAAGGGATGGACGCGTGGCAAATAATGTCACATCCGAAGCAGACAAACCGCATGCCGTTGCTGACACGCGACTTGGGAAAGCAAACAATTAATTGCACCCTTCTGTTGACGAGACCGCATTCAATGCGGTAAGGTTCGGATATGAAAGGCAATAAATGCTCCTATTACAGAGCATTTATTGCATCCTTCCCGACAGGAGCATATTGTACCGTCGGCGTCCCGACAGACTCAGCATTGATTGTTCGGGACCCCGAGCAATCAATTAGAGAAGACATTCCTCATCAAATGATTACACACGCTACCTGTGCCTGATGATTACCTACTGACCACACTGACAGCAATCATGATCTTCTAAGGTATAAATACCCCTCCCAAAAGACAAAGCGGGTATGCAATCACAAACTCTCTACTACGAAATATCCTTCTCAGTGTTTTCTCCTTCCTCTCTCTCATTCAAAGACTGACTAGACCGTCGGAGGGGATACGCCGGAAAACACTCCGGCGCCCTTCTAACTTGTTCTCTTTTGTCCCAGGAAATACCTTTCGCACGTACAGGATCGTTCCTCCTTTCCCAGGATCGTAAGCTGTTTCGAGCAGTGTGTTTGGCCACTCAATCGGCTCACCCAAAGTTCACCAGGGGAGAGATCTGTTCCCAATATTTTATATATATCGTGCAGGATCAAGCCCGCACAATCTGGCGCCGTCTGTGGGAAACGAGTAGTTTTCCTAATCTTTTCTCTAAAAAGAACAGTGACCATGGTGAACACCAGACAGAAAGGGAAAGGACCCCACCAACGGAGTCATGAGTTGCAAGCTCCCTGCCATCACGGAGGGAGGGATCGCACCAGTACGATTAAAAGTGCCTCTACTCGGTCAAGGGGGGTAACCCCTCAAACCAGTATGGGTATCAGGTCAGGAGGATCAGCCCCCTTGGCCCGTCAGCTGGCAGAGGTGATTGAAGAGAAATTTGGCGATAGATTACGTCAGCTGGAGAAGGACAATGTAAACGTCCTTAGCCGGCTCGACGAGTTTGCTGCCTCAGGCGGAGGGTCGAGGGATTCATTCCTCTCCCGAGGACTCCCCGTCCATGAGGCGGAGACAAAGGATCTAAGGAACCACCTGGATCACAAAGCAGAAAGCTCCAGGGCCCCGAAGCGACCCAAAGCCGGCGAATGCCATCTTGACAACCATTCCAGGAAAGCAAGGCCATTGGCCCTGGACGACCTCCGGCGAGGTTTATCCAGACGGAGGAAGGGAGATGAATCCGAGGAGGACTCAACCCAATCTACACGACGCCCAGGAAACGAGGGGCTTACCGACGAACCCAGAGACTTCAGGAGGCATCCCGTAAGGGAAGAAGTAGATCTCAGAGCCCGATTAGACTCCAGGAGAAAGGGCAAGACGATCCAGGACGAGGCCGAGGACGAAGTCATGCAAACACCCTTCACGAGGGAAATCAGCGAGATGGACGTCTCAAGAAAGTTCGTCGTGCCACGGTTCAAGACCTATGATGGGCGATCTGATCCCGATGCCCATATCAGACAGTATAAGCAGATGATGTCCCTCTATCATTCGGACCAACGGTTTCTATGCCGGGTATTCCCTATGAGCTTGGGGGACTCCGCGATGAGGTGGTTCGAGGCGCTTCCCCCAAACAGTATTGGGTCCTGGAAAGAATTGACAAGGCAGTTCCTAACCCGATTCATCACGGGGAGTAAGCGCCCAAAGGACATTGGATCACTGCTGACCCTCAGGAGGAGGGAATCCGAGACTCTTCGCCAGTACGCCATCCGATACTGGGAAGAAGTCAATGAGGTCGAGGGATGCTCGGAGGTCATGGCAGCAGCATCATTCCGGCTCGGCTTGGCCAGGGACACGGACCTGTACCGATCCCTGACCAAAAAGACTCCCTCGGATATGGGGGAACTGATGGCCCGAATCAACAAGTACTCAAGGGTCGAGGACGAGATGGGGGGCAACAAAGGCCGAGCCCTCCAACCCAAGAGAAAGGAAAAAGAGCACGAAGATATTCCCCGGAAGGGATTGCTACCCCGTCCAGGGGGTTCGTCCAGAGGAGTTCACACCGTCTTCAAGGAACCCATCTTCAGGTTGCTCCATAAAATCAAACACGAACCGTTTTTCAAATGGCCGCCCAGGATGCAAAGCGACCTCTCCACCCGTGATCAAACAGTAAGATGCTCATATCACCGGGATGTCGGGCATCGCACCGAGAGCTGCAGGGTGTTCAAGTCATTCTTGGAGAGCTTAGTCCGAGATGGATATCTGAAAGAATACATAGAGCCCAGGCCAGAAGAGAAACGAGCCCATGCCCCGACCGAGGAACCAAACAACGTCATAGACGTCATCCATGTGTGTCCACTGGAGCGCCCCACGTCCAAAGAGCTCGAATCCGACCTCAAGAGGGTAGCTTTTACCAGAAAGGTAGCCGAAGGAGGTGTGGGGCCATCAAGCAAAAGGGCCAGGATGGGTGAGCTTGGCATTACGTTCTCTGACGCGGATTTGACGGGCGTGGTGATTCCTCATAACGACGCCCTTGTCTTAACCCTAAAGATAGGGAAATTCGATGTCAAGAGAATCTTGATTGATTCAGGGAGTTCCTCGGAGGTGATGTACTTCGAGACTTTGAAGCGGATGGGCTTTGGCCCCAAAGACTTGACCAAAATCAGGACACCCCTCATCGGGTTCAACGGCTCTTTCGCCTTGCCCGTGGGGAAAATTACATTACCGGTCGCCACTGGTCCCTTCGTCATCGACACAGAGTTTGTGGTGATCGACACGGACTCTCCTTACAACGTGATTATGGGGCGAACATGGCTGCACGCGTTGGGAGCGGTGCACTCCACTCTCCACCAGAAGTTGAAGTTCGCCACGCCAGAGGGCATCATGGAGATCCGGGGGGATCAAGCGTCTGCGAAGAACTGTTTTTATTCGGCCGTCCGAGCCGGAGCGTCCGGCCAGGAGAAGGGGCGAGCACCGGAAGAGATCATAGAAAAATAGCAATTACAGTCCGGGCGTCCGGGGATGGATGACCCCCGGGTAGACCCAGCTGAACGATCGGTTGAAGACCTCCGGAAGGTGCCCTTGGTTGAAGGAGAAGAAGAGAAGTATTTCCTAGTTGGGACCTCGATGCCCGCAGCCGAACAGGAGGAGATGATCAGGTTCTTAAGAGGGAATACAGACGTGTTCGCCTGGAACGAAATGGAAATGACAGGAGTAGACCCCGAGATAATTACTCACAGGCTGCATGTTGACCCATCTCACAAGCCAGTAAAGCAGAGGCCACGACGTATGGCCCCGCATCACACCAACGCGGTCAATGAGGAAATAGACAAACTCCTAAGAGCCGGCGCCATTCGAGAGATACAGTTCCCAGAATGGCTGTCCAATACAGTATGTGCAAAAAAGAAAGGGGGGAAATGGCGTGTCTGCGTGGATTTCACAGATCTAAACAAGGCATGTCCCAAGGACGACTACCCCCTGCCGAAGGTGGACCAGCTGGTAGATGCCACAGCCGGATATGAACGAATGGACTTCCTGGATGCTCGAGCGGGATATCATCAGATCCCTCTTTATGCCCCGGACCAAGAAAAAACGGCGTTTATCACTCCGAAGGGAGTTTATTGTTATAAAGTGATGCCATTTGGATTGAAGAACGCCGGGGCAACATACCAAAGATTGATGAATCGGATGTTCAAGAGGCAGATCGGCAACACCATGGAGGTCTACATAGACGACATGCTGGTAAAAAGCAAACGGAGTGGTGATCATCTTACAGACTTGGCGGATACCTTCTCCACTCTCAGGGAGTATGGGTTGAAGCTGAATGCAGCGAAGTGCGTCTTCGGAGTGGAGTCGGGAAAATTCCTCGGGTATCTGGTTAGTCAGCGAGGAATCGAAGCCAACCCAGATCAGATTAAAGCAATCCTGGATATCCGAAGCCCTCGTACTGTCCGAGAAGTCCAGAAACTCACGGGGATGCTGGCTGCACTTAACCGATTCGTCTCACGCTCCTCGGATAAATGCAAACCCTTCTTTGGAGCAATCAAATGTGCTGGGAAGAGTATGTGGAGCCAGGGGTGCGAGGACGCCCTGGCTGGGATCAAAGAATACCTGAGGACTCTTCCGACCCTATCCGTCCCCATCCAGGGGGAGATGCTGTTCCTATACCTGGCAGTTTCAGAATTTGCAGTAAGCGGAGTACTTATCCGTGAGCATGAGCACCGACAGAAGCCGATTTACTACATCAGCAAGGCGCTCCTGGATGCAGAGACAAGATATCTGCCCCTAGAAAAACTGGCCCTGTCCTTGGTCACCACTGCAAGGAAACTGCGCCATTACTTCCAGGCGCACCCAATCACTGTCCTAACTGATCAGCCCTTGAAGGCAATTTTGAGGAAAGCTGAACTCTCCGGAAGGATCTCCAAATGGGCTGTAGAGTTGGGGGAGCACGACATTCATTTCAAACCCCGAACTGCAATAAAGGGTCAAATACTGGCAGACTTCATAGCCAAGTTTTCTGGGGAGAATCCTGTTCTAGAAGGACCGCCTCTTCCCAACTTAGCATCTCCAACAAATGGTGAAGGATCGCCATGGCTTTTATGTGTGGATGGTTCATCAAACAGTAAGGGGTCCGGAATCGGTGTCTTGCTGACCTCTCCAGAAGGGATTATTGCAGAGCAGGCCATCCGGCTGGGGTTCAAAGCATCGAACAATGAAGCGGAATATGAGGCACTCATCTCAGGACTTCGGTTAGCTGAGGCGACTGGAGTTACCAATTTGATCGTGCATTGCGATTCCATGCTGGTGGTCAATCAAGTCA
>CAUOFW020006791.1:80548-141516 GCA_963454935.2 Ilex paraguariensis | reverse complement strand
ATATATATATATATATATATATATATATATATATATATATATTAACAAATACATATGAATCAAAAGTGCATTAAATACGTATTTATATGTATTAACAAATACACATGAATCAAGGTGCATTAAAGATAAGAGATTTTGAATTAAATGACTCTAAAATGGACATTTATGTCTTTTTAACTCACATTTTGTTCTATGTACTTTTTGTCAAATAAGTCTAATTAGTTGTACCGACTTCCAAAGAACCCAAAGAAAAATACAATGTGAGTCCACTTCCTACTTTTCCTTGCAAGTGGAGTTGGGCTTAGCTCGCCCTTGTTAACTTTTTGAAAATTTTGGAAATCGATACTTTTTTTTAAAGGAAATTTAGATGTCGATTCTCATATTTAGACTTATTTGAACTTAAGTCTACTAAGAAAACTTATTTGTTATAAAATCTATTTTTTGTCAATTTTATAATACTATTCATTCCCTTTAGAAGTTAAGTAAAATTAAAAATTAAAAATTCTTAAATTTTAGAAGTTTAATTAACATTAGTTTTTTTTTCTTTCACATCTATCTATATCCATATATATGTTAGGACTATATATATATAATAGTAATTATCCGTGCCTGAATGTACTATGTAACAAATAAAAAATAACCATTTTAGTATTTTGAAACAAATGAGAATCAATCGAAAAAAATGAAAGAGCAAAAAAAAAAAAGTTTTAGACTAGAGGCCCCAAAGTAATTTTTTGAAAGAAAAATTCAGTTCACAATCTGTAGATTCTCTAAGGAATTTTTAATCAAGATAACTGGAAATAAAGAAGAAAGTTTCATTGAACAATAATGATACTTGGACCTAACACTCTAGTCGAATTTGTTGATCAAGTCCACTATTAATTTTAAAGCAACAACGGATTAAGTAAACTTAGTAGCCAGATAATTGGATTCAAATAAATTACTAATAACCATACCCAATTTCTTTAACATAAGACAAATGTCATCGGGCACATCATCTATCTGTCAATAAAGACAATATATATAAGCAATCTTACAATGTGATCACTGTAAAACAGGATGCAATTTCATTTAAGTCTGAATAAAAAATACATGGTAAAACAGGATGAAAATAAATGGTTCATAAGAGTGGAAACTTTTTTCCTAATTTGGACCTATTTAAAGTTGTGCTCATGCCACAAAGAGCGGTCCACTTGGCCATCAAATGGACACACACCTATAGATGTTCAGACATTCTGATATGGACTCGCGTAGTACTCATCCACGTGAAGTTCAACCATTGTTATAGAGCAATCACGCCAATAGGATCAAGAAAATACACATCTAAATTCATTCGTATAGGCATATAAATAAATAAAAAATTTAGAAAAATTTCCCATAAACAAAACTAACTAATAACAGGAATATTACCTGGGAAAAAAGGTCCAACAAACAGAAAACAACTAATTGATTTTGAACAGTGAGAAAAATATAGCAAAAGAAAGAGAAAATTAACAATTACAAACTGTAGCTCATATGTCCAAGGTTCAAAGCAATACCGACTTAAGGAAGGGTTTCATAGAGGAAAGTTCTAATTATTCAAGTGAATATTTAGACCTAGATACTTAGAATTTCAAGTAATAATTAGCCAACTTTTAACAAAAAAAAAAAAGGTACCCGAATCAATATATCGCAATCAAATGAGTCTTGACTGGTCAAGCAGTCACCATGGTAGAAATGTTTAGCATAGCCTAAACAGTGTACTGAAGAGAGACAGGTTAAGTATTTTACCATTCGTAATCATGATGGTAATCCAAAATCAGCAAGCTTTATCTTCCCATTTTATGTACCTATGCAAATACAACATCATTAAATTCTCAAATATATGAGAAGATTAAATTCAATTAAAGTTAAAAAAAAGCTTAGTAGGTCACCATTGACTCAAAAAAAGTCCCACTGATCACCACCAACATCACCAAAAAAGAAAGAAAGAAAGAGAACGAATTCCAACTAATCACCACTGTCACCAAAAGCTCTGGTGATCACCACCATTGTTGCCACACTTGAAATTGGTCAAGAATTATATTAAAAAACCCAAGATCGTAACATTGATCACATGATAACAATCATTCTAGTTTCTTTTGTTAATCACTAAAATTGATCAATTAAAAATCAAGAAAAATCATTGTTATATAGGATTATAGATATTTAACTTACTGCTATATTGACAAGAAAAAATGACTTCTTTTCGGTATCAATGATTTCATCTCATGGGCTATAAACAACCCACAAAATTAAGGTTGAAATTAATATTAAAAAAAAAAAACCCAATCTAAGAAATAGAATCTGAGCCTTTGGGTGTGAGTTGGTGAAAAGTAGTGGTGGAGGCAGAGGGAGGGACCCAAAATGGCCTTTCTCTGACTAAATAGAGAGCGAGTGAGATTGAGAAGGGGTAAATGATAGATCGATCGTTACCTGAGAGGTCACCGTGGTAGAGAAAACGTGGCGTGTGGATGCAGCTGAGGTGGTGAATGAGGCGTGGAGAAGGATTTGGCATGAAACATGGGATTTGGAATTCTGCCCAATGTGAGAGATTTAATCCCTGGTGAGTGAGAGAGGGAGAGAGAGGCAAAGTTAGGGAGTGAAAAATCGCTTAATTGTCGGATTGAATTGAGTTGGAGAAGATATCATCGCTGATTTGGATTGCTGGTGAATAAGAGAGGGAGAGAGACGTTGGGGAGTGAAAGATTGGATTGGATTGGGTTGAGGAATTTAATTGAAAAGTTTGATTTGGGGCATGCGTGAGAGAGAGGGAGAGAGAGGCCGAGTTAAGGAGTGAGAGATAACTTAATTTAAGGATTGGATTGGAATGTCAATTTTAGATATTTTGAGTGGAAAAAAAATTTCAAGAGCTCATGTGGTATGTTGGATCAAAATGACTTGAGACATCAATAATTTGAGATAAATTTGGGATAATGTCATCTATCAGAAGATTTTTTTTGGTTTGAAACGATTTTAATCTCTCTTTATCTCTAAAATTCAAAACTCACTCTATTTTATTATGTAAATATATATAGAGAGAGAAGAGATGAGATAGTGTGTTTAAAACGTTTAAAAGATAAAAAAGAGAATTATATGAGAGATAAAAGTGTTATAGTTAAGTCCAATTATGATTGTCGGATCAGTATTTATGAGATGATTTGAACCGTCTTTTATGTTGAAATTACATTATTCATTGGATATGTTTATGTTTTGTCTCAAAACGATCTGGACCTCTCATTGTCTCAAAAATTCAAACTCAGTTCTACTTTATTATTTATACTAGGGATAACCTATGTCTGAAGGCACGGTGCGATTCAAAAATATCGTGCACTAAATTTAGGCACAAAATAATTAAGCATTGAATTCGGACTTGTACTTAACTGAATGCCTAAACTGTCCGAAAGAAATTTGCAGAATCGAAGACAACAATGACGCGATTATTACACCAGAAGATAATTACACCAATTTTGCGATTATAANCAATGACGCGATTATTACACCAGAAGATAATTACACCAATGTTGCGATTATAGTAAATAAATAGAACCTGAGATTCGAGTTGTTACCTAATCCGAAGTTGAACTTGGGAGTGGAAGAGAGAGAATTGAGAAGTTTCAGAAATGGATCTGATTTTCCTACTGCGTTTGTGCTTCTCTATTTATGGTTGTTGATCTTCAACATTTCGAGAGAGAAAGGAGTAGAGGAAGGAGAAAGGAGTGTCTGAGTGAGAAAGGAGAGAGCTGATGGATGAGAATTCAATTGACAGCGAGAGAGAGAGAGCAACGACTGGAATCAGTTGCTTTGATATCGAGGGAGAGAGGATATTTGCAGGACATCAGGGATTGAATTGAGAAAGACACGAAGATTTGGGGATCATCGATTATGGGAAGGATCTTTTGAATTCCTAATGAGTGTGATAAGGTAAGTCAGGGGGAGAGAGAGAAAGAAGAGGAGGTATTTTTGGAAAGTAGAGTCGTGATAGATCGGGAGAGAGAGGCGTGAGAGAGATACAGGCAGAAGTGAGAGGGAGAGGCGTGACACACAGGTCTCTCTTGGGCGGGAAAGAAAAATGTAATACTCATCGTTAGACTGTTAGATAATAATTTTTGAGATGATCTGAATCATTTTTTATGTTGAGAATACATTGTTTATTGGATGTGTTTATATTTTATCTCAAAACGATATGGACCTCTCTTTATCTTTTGGATTCAAATTTCGTTCTACTTTATTATATAGATATATATATATTAACATTAAAAAAATAGTAATATTTAAATACAAGAAAAGTAACATTTAAACAAAAAAAAATAGTATTATTTAAACATAAAAAAATAGTAACATTTAAACATAAAAAAAATACTAATATTCAATACTAATATTTTAAAAAAATAACAATAGTAACATGTTTAGCAAAAATAGTAACATACTCAACAAAAAATAAAAGCAATATAAAATATTGAACAAAATTAAAAATAAAAATAATAGCAGTCAAACCCATAATCAAAAGAAGAAATCTTCAACTCTTCAGCATCCTAAAAAATAATGCTGAAAAAGTTATAACATAATCAATAAAAAATAGTAATATGACAAAAAAAAGTAACATGAAAAAAAAATAGTAACATGGTTAATTAGAAAAAATAGTAACATGGTCAACAAAAAACGTAGTAACATGATTGAAAAAAATTGGGGATTATTTATCAAAAAAATAAAAATAAAATTGGGGATCAAACTAATAACACATTGAGCAAGTTTTTGAACCTTTTCTTTTCGAAAACCAACGATATAGAAGTTCACGATGATCAGAAGTTCAGAACGCAGTAGAAGATATGATAGTTGTTGATGATGTTCTAAACCCTACTGATTTTGATGCTATGGAGGAATAAATGACATCTAAGAAAAAAAAATTATTGTACTGGAGTGATGATCTTTTTTTAACGAGAGAGAGAGAGAGAATATAAATTCAATTTCAATTTAGGAGTGAATTAAGGGATACTAATTTCTAATTTAAGAAATTAATTTAAAACTACTTTCAAGGTTTTTAATGTTTCTATAATTGAACATAATAACACTGTTAAAAGTATTTTTGAGATTTAAAAAAATAGTGGATTTAAGTATTTATTATTAAAATAAAAAAAAGACTTATCGCCAAATAAACTTTCTTGACAGACTCAAGTCATTATAAGTCCATTAAGGAGTACTCAACCATAATTTTCACTTTTTTAATTCTTATTTGAGAGAAATGACTCTTTCAATAAATTTTGAAATAAAATTCCTCTTTTTTTCATGAAGTCTGAGTTACCTCTCTAACTATTAGGAAACTAAAAAGTCCGTACCCCTCCAAGTATCAGTTTCTCACAATTCTTGAATCAATGCCAACAAAATCGTGATCAATATCCCTCAAAATATGGAAGTCCATTACTACTACTCATACATATATACACGAGTAATTAAATTCAAAACTTAAATAAATTTTAAATTTCTTAATTTGAAATCTTTTATAAATTAAAATTAATTCTAACTAAAACTCCTAAATTTTAGGATTTCTTATATTAGAACTATTTCTATCAAAATTCTTTTATTTTAGATTCTTTCAAAAATAAGGACGATTTCTATGTGTGTGTGTTTCTATATATATATATATATATATAGTTCTTATATTAGAACTATCTTGTCACATTTTTTTAATATATTGTCACATTATTTTTGACTAATTTGTTACATTATTTTTTATATTGTTATATTGTTTTTGAGTAACTTGTCACATTATTTAATATGTTGTTACATTATTTTTGAGTACCTTGTCACATTGATTTTTATGTAATTACATTATTCTCAAAAAGAATTCGATTCATAAAAAAAAAAGACAAAAAAGAGAAGACGAAACCAACGCGTTTAGTTGAGCAATTTCCATCGGACTAGAAGAGAAGATGGAACTTTAAAATGGTGAAGAAGAAGTTAAAATCTTGCTACACCCAAAAAAAAAATAATACTGCATTCTATGTAAAGCGAAAATTTTATTTGAAAAAAGTTGAAATGTTGAAGAAGAAAAACTTTTGGTTCAAAATGATAATATTAAATGAATTGATATCAGTATTTTAAAATTCAAACGATTGTTTATATCATAATAACACTATGAAAAATCTTTTCAAATATTTTCATATTAGTTATGCATGAATTAAGATAGGGATAATTAGGTCATACTAAAAAAAACTGAAAAAAGTATTTCCTTACAATTTTTGATACTTTTTCTAGACTTAAATACTTACATATTAAAATAGTGAACTTATATCCAAATAAGACCTAAAAAAAGTATTCACACCCAATTTCCCTAGTACTCGGACCCAAATTTCCCTAACTTTTTCTTTCGGTTTGGGACAAGAGCTTTAGTACTTTGGGTCTGGGAGTAAATATTTAGGTCAACAATTATATAATATTGACATAATATCTAAATTACATAATAAAAACCAAATATATGTAGTATATACTATTATTTTAATAATTACCAATAACTACCACATAAAACGTGTGATCGATCATAGGCTCTTTTGAGCTGTGGTCTAGGTTTAATTTAATATTTATTTTTAGGTTGGATAATGTCACGTCCCGATCCCGAGATAGAACGTTATGTCCTAATTCGGTTGAGTGGGCTACACTCATTGACTCATACTTGTGACCTGTACACATTTTTCCTTTAAAACAATTAATTTAAACTATCAAGATACGACAAAATACCTTTTATTCCCTTATTATTCCTGCATACCAGGTAAATGTAAATAGTATTTTTAAGTCGTAATTATGAAATTTATTTTTCACAATTTACACGACTCAACAATTATTCAAAATGACGCAATCAAACACGGAAACCAGATTCCCTCTTTTACTGCCTAGACTAAACAGTGGACATTCCTTCTTCCTTGTCTACTTGAAAATACAAATTAAAAAGGAGTGAGCACGCACGCTTTAGAACGTTTAGTTCTGAAAATATATCTAAACCATCAATATAAAAAAAAACTATCATTATTTAAGAAACACTCAAGATCAAGACAATATTTTTTAAAACTATCATCTCCTAATGATTTTAGTTTCTTCAAATTAAATAAAAAACTAAATATTTTTTAATATATTTAAAATTATTCAAATCTACTCTTTAACGGATAAATAACTTGATCTACTATGTATTTAAAATAATCAATTCTAAAATATTTTTTCACAGATTTTATTACTACGTCATCAACATTTTCATAAATATTTTCTTCTTACGAATTGTATGTTTTTTACGAAATGTAAGTTTTATTCTCATTTCAATTACAATCTCTTTAGGTGTAGGTCATAGTAAAAAATTTATTAAAGGATTATTTTTGAGATTCCGTTAATTTATCTTTTTTTCTCTCTTTTTTTAGTTTTTCATATTCACCCGATTATTTTCTACATGTCATACTATCAAATATTAATCAAACAATCACAAATAATGAAATAATCACACACAATCTATATTAATAAATATAATAAAAGCTTCAAATAAAAAATTCAAAGTATAGAATAATAACACCTAGTTTGTTGTTATTTCTGATTCTCTCACAAAAATCGATTATCATTGTAGTAGTTATGCTCTGAACCAAAACAACCCAAGCTTAAAAAGTTAATTCCAATAGAGAATAATACCAAACAAAGGCACAAAGTCAAGATCAAAAGAACAAACAAAGGTAGAGTCGCACTTTGTTAGCTAGAGAGGGACTATATTTTTCTCTCCAAATTATTATACCGTGGAGAGAGAAAGAGAGAGTTTGTCTTTCCAGATTATTTTACCGTGAAGAGAAAGATAAGAATAAAGAGTGACTAGTTGTTAGAATATATTGAGAAGTGCGATATAAAAGTAACTTTTAAGTTGATAACTTTACATCCACTTTTACCATCATTTTTTTTTTTTGGTTCATGGCTGGAGAAATAGGTCCAAACTATCAAATTTAAAGCTAGCTTTAATTTTTTTTTTTGGGCTTAAATTTTTATACAATCAAAATTTTATTTTGGGCTACTATTTATAATTAAAAATTATGGGGCGTAGATGATAAATGAGGCTTCAAGCTCAGGCTTTAATGGCCTAACAATAGAGGTGGCCCATATGAAAACATAGTGTTTGTAAATTCATTATTTTTAAAGACCTTTTAATTGATCTATAACAACATCAATATATATATGTCTTTTAATTGTAAATATTTACTAAGGCAACGGAAAATAAAATATCATATCAAATAATTATGCCCAATAAGAACTCAAAATTCTCAATCTTATATGTTGCTAAACAATTAGCTTCACGTCTTGTTTTAGTATCTTCACTAATTTCTCTTAATTGTAACAATGCATCTCTTATCCTTAGAGCTTAAAATTTAATTGTTTTAACCCTTTTAATTTGACTTTTCTAACGTGTTTGTGACAATGATTTAAGAGTTAAACCCAGTACATTATCTTGTAGAATTTTTCATCATTTTATAGAAGACGCAAATAATGAATATATGTGTTGTACTACTCCAAAAAATGACATAGCCTTGGGACAAGAGTTAACTATATCTCAAAGTACTAGGTTTAGATTATGACAACCACATGATGTATAAAATGTTATGAGATTTATATCTAGAAGTGTTTTTTGTACCCCTTGATGTTTTCCTTCCATTTTAGATCCATTATCACATCCTTATTCTCGTATACATCGTTTAATGTCAAGTTTGAAGTTTCTTACTGTATCTATGATTTTGTCAAAAAAACTTTTTTTACTTGTATTATCTAATTTAAGAAACTCTAGAAAATATATATTTTTATTTTTATTGGACTTGTTGAGATATCTACATAGCGCAATATGAGAGATATTTGTCTTTGATGACTTGCATTCGGAGTACAATCAAATATAATTGCACAATATTTTACTTCTTTAATTTTTTTTATAATATTACTTCTAATTTCATTTCCTAGTAGACTTATCAACATTTTGTATCTTATATCTAAGATAATAATTATGAATTTCATCACGTTGAATGCGCTGAATGTGTGCTTGTATTACTGGATTAAATTATGCTATCATTTTAATTATACTTAAAAAAATTTCATTATTTTCTTGATATATCTTTTCATTTTTCCTTGAAATACCAAATTATTTACAACAATTCTCACTAATAAATTTTTCTGATATTCTTTATCTCTGTTAATTTGTCATTGGATGGTTTTATCAATTGTTTCATTTTTTAACAATCTTGTTTCTAAATCAATTCAACTATTCATATTAGTAATATGTTCATTAAATATTTCTTGACTTTTCAGTTTAATACAAATATTTCTCCAATCAATTCAACTATTCATAGCATTATAATTGCTTGTTTAGTTCAAATTTTAATGATCTAAATTTTTTTGTTTGTTCTTCATCATCAATTGTCATATTACATGTTTGACTAGAATAATTATGCATATTTTCATTATTATCCTTTTGTTGTAATATTCATTAGGAGTAATTATTTGTTCATTTACTAAATTTTCACCTATAATTTTTATTACTAATAACAAATTTATCAAGAGATCCTTTTTAAGATTCTATTAATTCATCTATTTTTCTTTTAAACTTTTCATATCCACCCGATTGGTTTCTACTTATCATACTATCAAATATTAATCAAACAATCACAAATAATGAAATAACCACACACAATCTATATTAAAGAAATATAATAAAAGCTTTAAACAAAAAATTTAAAGCATAGAATAATAACACTTGATTTATTGTTATTTTCAATTTTCCGAAAAATCCGATTATCACCATAATAGTTATGCTCCAAGCCAAAACAACCCAAGCTTAAAAAAATAATGCCAATAGAGAATATTGCCAAACAAAGACATAGAATCAAGATCAAAAGAAAAAACAAAGGTAAAGCCCTTTGTTAGCTAGAGATAGAGTGAGAAAAGGATAAGGAGCGAGTGATTGAGAGAATATGTTGAAAAGTGTGATATAAAATATTAAATACTATTGAGACATAATTAAAAAATATAATTTGGGGATATAATGAATTGTTACCNAAAAAAGTTGAAATGTTGAAGAAGAAAAACTTTTGGTTCAAAATGATAATATTAAATGAATTGATATCAGTATTTTAAAATTCAAACGATTGTTTATATCATAATAACACTATGAAAAATCTTTTCAAATATTTTCATATTAGTTATGCATGAATTAAGATAGGGATAATTAGGTCATACTAAAAAAAACTGAAAAAAGTATTTCCTTACAATTTTTGATACTTTTTCTAGACTTAAATACTTACATATTAAAATAGTGAACTTATATCCAAATAAGACCTAAAAAAAGTATTCACACCCAATTTCCCTAGTACTCGGACCCAAATTTCCCTAACTTTTTCTTTCGGTTTGGGACAAGAGCTTTAGTACTTTGGGTCTGGGAGTAAATATTTAGGTCAACAATTATATAATATTGACATAATATCTAAATTACATAATAAAAACCAAATATATGTAGTATATACTATTATTTTAATAATTACCAATAACTACCACATAAAACGTGTGATCGATCATAGGCTCTTTTGAGCTGTGGTCTAGGTTTAATTTAATATTTATTTTTAGGTTGGATAATGTCACGTCCCGATCCCGAGATAGAACGTTATGTCCTAATTCGGTTGAGTGGGCTACACTCATTGACTCATACTTGTGACCTGTACACATTTTTCCTTTAAAACAATTAATTTAAACTATCAAGATACGACAAAATACCTTTTATTCCCTTATTATTCCTGCATACCAGGTAAATGTAAATAGTATTTTTAAGTCGTAATTATGAAATTTATTTTTCACAATTTACACGACTCAACAATTATTCAAAATGACGCAATCAAACACGGAAACCAGATTCCCTCTTTTACTGCCTAGACTAAACAGTGGACATTCCTTCTTCCTTGTCTACTTGAAAATACAAATTAAAAAGGAGTGAGCACGCACGCTTTAGAACGTTTAGTTCTGAAAATATATCTAAACCATCAATATAAAAAAAAACTATCATTATTTAAGAAACACTCAAGATCAAGACAATATTTTTTAAAACTATCATCTCCTAATGATTTTAGTTTCTTCAAATTAAATAAAAAACTAAATATTTTTTAATATATTTAAAATTATTCAAATCTACTCTTTAACGGATAAATAACTTGATCTACTATGTATTTAAAATAATCAATTCTAAAATATTTTTTCACAGATTTTATTACTACGTCATCAACATTTTCATAAATATTTTCTTCTTACGAATTGTATGTTTTTTACGAAATGTAAGTTTTATTCTCATTTCAATTACAATCTCTTTAGGTGTAGGTCATAGTAAAAAATTTATTAAAGGATTATTTTTGAGATTCCGTTAATTTATCTTTTTTTCTCTCTTTTTTTAGTTTTTCATATTCACCCGATTATTTTCTACATGTCATACTATCAAATATTAATCAAACAATCACAAATAATGAAATAATCACACACAATCTATATTAATAAATATAATAAAAGCTTCAAATAAAAAATTCAAAGTATAGAATAATAACACCTAGTTTGTTGTTATTTCTGATTCTCTCACAAAAATCGATTATCATTGTAGTAGTTATGCTCTGAACCAAAACAACCCAAGCTTAAAAAGTTAATTCCAATAGAGAATAATACCAAACAAAGGCACAAAGTCAAGATCAAAAGAACAAACAAAGGTAGAGTCGCACTTTGTTAGCTAGAGAGGGACTATATTTTTCTCTCCAAATTATTATACCGTGGAGAGAGAAAGAGAGAGTTTGTCTTTCCAGATTATTTTACCGTGAAGAGAAAGATAAGAATAAAGAGTGACTAGTTGTTAGAATATATTGAGAAGTGCGATATAAAAGTAACTTTTAAGTTGATAACTTTACATCCACTTTTACCATCATTTTTTTTTTTTGGTTCATGGCTGGAGAAATAGGTCCAAACTATCAAATTTAAAGCTAGCTTTAATTTTTTTTTTTGGGCTTAAATTTTTATACAATCAAAATTTTATTTTGGGCTACTATTTATAATTAAAAATTATGGGGCGTAGATGATAAATGAGGCTTCAAGCTCAGGCTTTAATGGCCTAACAATAGAGGTGGCCCATATGAAAACATAGTGTTTGTAAATTCATTATTTTTAAAGACCTTTTAATTGATCTATAACAACATCAATATATATATGTCTTTTAATTGTAAATATTTACTAAGGCAACGGAAAATAAAATATCATATCAAATAATTATGCCCAATAAGAACTCAAAATTCTCAATCTTATATGTTGCTAAACAATTAGCTTCACGTCTTGTTTTAGTATCTTCACTAATTTCTCTTAATTGTAACAATGCATCTCTTATCCTTAGAGCTTAAAATTTAATTGTTTTAACCCTTTTAATTTGACTTTTCTAACGTGTTTGTGACAATGATTTAAGAGTTAAACCCAGTACATTATCTTGTAGAATTTTTCATCATTTTATAGAAGACGCAAATAATGAATATCTGTGTTGTACTACTCCAAAAAATGACATAGCCTTGGGACAAGAGTTAACTATATCTCAAAGTACTAGGTTTAGATTATGACAACCACATGATGTATAAAATGTTATGAGATTTATATCTAGAAGTGTTTTTTGTACCCCTTGATGTTTTCCTTCCATTTTAGATCCATTATCACATCCTTATTCTCGTATACATCGTTTAATGTCAAGTTTGAAGTTTCTTACTGTATCTATGATTTTGTCAAAAAAACTTTTTTTACTTGTATTATCTAATTTAAGAAACTCTAGAAAATATATATTTTTATTTTTATTGGACTTGTTGAGATATCTACATAGCGCAATATGAGAGATATTTGTNTTTTTTAATGATTTTTTTGTTTCATGGCGGGAGAAATAGGCCAAAACTATCAAATTTAAATCTAACTTAATTTTTTTTGTTAAAGACTTAAATTTTTATAAAATTAAAATTTTATTTTGGACTAGTGGTACTTAAAAATGATGCTAAAGTCCAGACTTTAATTATCTGACCTTGTAATAGGTCGCCCCGGGAAAAAGAAATAATATTTCTCTACCAACATGGTAATTCTACTTCGGAGACTTGTTTGCTCTCTTTTCAAGTGCTTGGGCATGCTCTTTGAATCACCAAGCATTCTGATTTTATCTATTCCTCTCCTTTTGATGGGTATAACTCGGGCGAGTTAACCGAACCCAACTCAAATCCAGAACAAAAAAATTAGTGTTTGGGTAAAACATAGGTTAAACTTAACCCAAAAATCTCTAACGTGAATTGAATTCAAGTCATATCCGGATTGAAATTTTGTGTTCACCGGTTAAAACCGATCCTGAACCAAATTACTAAAACTGGGGTTCAAATTACCATAAATTTTAATCAAATCAATAGTTATAATTATTAAGTATAATTTAAGAAATATATTATTATGATTGACACTTAAAAGAGCCATCTACGAACAAGGAGTGGATCATTTATTTTTCACTATCCTCATAAGATACAAACGCACACGATAATATGCTTAGTACCATGCACATTATGGTTTTTCATTATTTCATAATATTTTTTTTTCGATTTATTTAGAACCAGAAGGCTCTGATTTAGCATTGTTGTGGTTCCAAGTTGCATCTGCGGGGCAGATCCCGAGCCCTCTGCGCCATCTCTCGCGTCTCCTCAGCCTGCCTGCCACCCCCCTGCTGACTCTGCCTCACCGCCTCCCTTACAGCCCTACACCGGCACTCCTCATCTATGTTCTCCAACTGTTGGCAGCACTGGCGGAGGTACTGCTCTTGCTCCTCCTGCTCTTGTGGGTTCAGGGCCAGCTCGTAGGGGCTTCTCTGTGACAAGTACGCTTGGCAGTGGGGGAGCTGTTGCTGCCTCTGAATTTGCTCGCGGCATTTCTGCGATTCCCTCGGGTTCTCTTCCTCCACAACTGTGGTTATGATGGTGGTTCGAGAGGCCATGGCGAGGGCAAAAAGAGCAAGTAAGAGAACACCGAGGACTGCAAGCTTTGACATGGTGATTGTCACAAAAAGGGTAGGAGGGAAACAAATGGTAGCTTGATGAGGGAAAGGTGGTGGATAGTGTAGGCTTTTTATAGTGGGATTCTAGGGCTTCAGGATTTGCATGGCAAGTACGTGGAGGTGCTATGTTGAGGCAGATGGGTAGCTTGGACAGACATTGAGGTGACTAACTGATTTCAGACTTCCACCTGGATTGACATGCAAATGCTTCCACAAATGATTTATGGTTGTTGTCAACTGTTTTAGAAGCGTGGTTTACCCATATATATATATATATATATATATTAGTGAGGAATGCTATTTTGAAGTTGAATTAATTTATTAAGGTGATTTATTATAATTTTTAAATTTATCGTAGACCCTACTAAATATTAAAATTTAGTATTAATTTAATAGTTACAATGAAACTATATTATTATGTTAACAAATTATAAAAAAACTTTAAATTCAAATAGCACTGTTCATCTTCCATACAAGATGGATTGTGCTCAATCACCATTATGCTCCATATGCGAGGACTAAGTAGATACTGTGGAGCATATGTTGTTCTCATGTACGTGGATACATCGGGTGTGATTTGGCGTTGATGAGATACAAAACAACACCCGTATCAAAACATAAAACGTAATTTTGAACAGTGAAACATTGAGGTGGGTGATTGACCCCGAAGAAGGAATCCATATAGAACATGTCCTAGCAAATCCAAGGGAAAGATACACCCCCAAGCCCGAGCAATCAATGCTAAACAAGGGTGCGGGCTCTACGTGATGAAATGAATGACAGAGAATGAAATAAAGACATGGTCCTAGTTGATGTGGATTTCTTGGGAGCGTTAGTAATGAATGTTCAGTGTCAATACAACGAATGTTCGACACATCTCAATAATATGCAGTAGGTGCTCGGCCTACCGATGATGCTTGGCATCAATAAATGCATGGAAGCAAATAAGTTACAAGAGGGGCAAGGACGATAAAATCATATATTTTTTCTTGGTCAAGTATTGGTGACAAAAAGTACAGTTTGAATTTCTCTAAATTTCTAACTTCTGAGCTAATTCCTCACCAAATATAAATTGTCGTCAAACAAAAAAAAAATTTAACTTTTTTTTTCTGCGATAAACATGTATTGTCGCTAAGTATTATTATTTTTATTTTCTTATTTTTAATTATTTGACCGAAAAATTATTTTGGCGGCAATTGTTTTTGTCGTCTATAAAATTAATATTTTTTTTGGAGGGAATGTTTTTGCTAAGACTATTGACGATAACTATAAAAAATAATCGCTAAAAATATCATAAAAAATTTACCACTACAAACATTTGAAATTGTCGCCGAAAATCACTTTTTTATAACAAATTATATTGTTCATCGTCAAAGCNTTTGATGGGTATAACTCGGGCGAGTTAACCGAACCCAACTCAAATCCAGAACAAAAAAATTAGTGTTTGGGTAAAACATAGGTTAAACTTAACCCAAAAATCTCTAACGTGAATTGAATTCAAGTCATATCCGGATTGAAATTTTGTGTTCACCGGTTAAAACCGATCCTGAACCAAATTACTAAAACTGGGGTTCAAATTACCATAAATTTTAATCAAATCAATAGTTATAATTATTAAGTATAATTTAAGAAATATATTATTATGATTGACACTTAAAAGAGCCATCTACGAACAAGGAGTGGATCATTTATTTTTCACTATCCTCATAAGATACAAACGCACACGATAATATGCTTAGTACCATGCACATTATGGTTTTTCATTATTTCATAATANTCAATTTTGCAAAACTCATTGTAACTTATCCGAACTGTGGTTTTTCAGTCAGTCATCAGCTTAGCTGCATAACCGGTAAGTGATCATGTAATATATGTACACAAGACAAAACGATTTTGAGAATAAATTTAAAGGAAGCTAAATTATATCATCTGAAAGTACTGGTTGGAATAACATCCAACTTCATTCATTTGATCAGTAAGGACCGAGCCTTATAGATTAGACACCTGCTACAAAAATAAGCTTAACTCTTACTAGCAAACTCGAAATAGCATCATCCACATAATTCTCTCAAGAAAACTCAAATCACACACCATTTGATGCATTAAAAAGTCGATTCATATATCCTTCTGAGTGGTGTACTGGACAAATATCAGTTATGTCTGTGAAATCATAGTTANTAATGAATGTTCAGTGTCAATACAACGAATGTTCGACACATCTCAATAATATGCAGTAGGTGCTCGGCCTACCGATGATGCTTGGCATCAATAAATGCATGGAAGCAAATAAGTTACAAGGGGGGCAAGGACGATAAAATCATATATTTTTTCTTGGTCAAGTATTGGTGACAAAAAGTACAGTTTGAATTTCTCTAAATTTCTAACTTCTGAGCTAATTCCTCACCAAATATAAATTGTCGTCAAACAAAAAAAAAATTTAACTTTTTTTTTCTGCGATAAACATGTATTGTCGCTAAGTATTATTATTTTTATTTTCTTATTTTTAATTATTTGACCGAAAAATTATTTTGGCGGCAATTGTTTTTGTCGTCTATAAAATTAATATTTTTTTTGGAGGGAATGTTTTTGCTAAGACTATTGACGATAACTATAAAAAATAATCGCTAAAAATATCATAAAAAATTTACCACTACAAACATTTGAAATTGTCGCCGAAAATCACTTTTTTATAACAAATTATATTGTTCATCGTCAAAGCTCATCGCTAAAAAAACAAATTTATTGTAGTGATTGTTACTGAAATCAAAGCATACCAAAACAATTAAGAACAAATCAAACCAGTGTCTTAGACATTATTGTATTTACAACTCAACTCAATATAAGAAACTGAAATTATAAAACTACACAATATTAAGAGACAAAAAAAAATTGCATAAAAGGTGACCTAGATGACAAAAATCAATTTTGCAAAACTCATTGTAACTTATCCGAACTGTGGTTTTTCAGTCAGTCATCAGCTTAGCTGCATAACCGGTAAGTGATCATGTAATATATGTACACAAGACAAAACGATTTTGAGAATAAATTTAAAGGAAGCTAAGTTATATCATCTGAAAGTACTGGTTGGAATAACATCCAACTTCATTCATTTGATCAGTAAGGACTGAGCCTTATAGATTAGACACCTGCTACAAAAATAAGCTTAACTCTTACTAGCAAACTCGAAATAGCATCATCCACATAATTCTCTCAAGAAAACTCAAATCACACACCATTTGATGCATTAAAAAGTCGATTCATATATCCTTCTGAGTGGTGTACTGGACAAATATCAGTTATGTCTGTGAAATCATAGTTATTCAATTTCAAAATGACTAAAAACAGATGACTGCTCTGTAAAGACAGATTTGATACCCGTTATAAAAGTAATGGTAATACTTTCCATAGAATGTCGTTTACAGTCCACGACTTGTGCCAATGATCTGTTTCATGTTGATTTTTCAAGGATATGACCAATTACAAGCAGACCATTTCTCACATGGCAAAATAGACAATGCACATGACTATTCTCTCAATTCTTGACAGGCTACGACCACTCTTACTCACCCAACAAGATATCTACAAGATTCAACATATAAAAGGTAATATAACCACGGCTCAACTATGACTCATCTCATAAGCACCTAACTCACTCTTACTGTTTCCAATGAATTTTCCTACACCAATATACACCTCTAACAGTATGTTCACGGCTATCTTGAGTAGGAGTAACTAACAAATCACTAACAAAAGCACATAATTGCCAAAAAGATAGGTAATTATGCGCCTCTAATGGTATGGTTGCAGCTAAATCACTAACAAAAGCACGCATTCCCAGAAAGATAGATTCTAATAGTAGTTTATATTGGCCAAATTACCATTTTCTCCCTCTTGAAGCATCCAACCAAATGAAGAGACACTCGTAGTAAACAATAAAATTCTGACGTTAATTGGAGAATCCTGTCCACTACTTCTACAGCTGAAAAATGTTACAATTGAATATGTACTTAATTCACGTTGTAATCATCATGTTTGATAGTTATCAATGAAATAGTTTCAAGTTAAAAAAAAAAAGTTAGGTTTTATCAAACACACTGTTATTTTGAGTAATGTTATTAAAATTGAAAAAATTGATCTAATTTATTGACATAATGATATATAAAATTATAAAAAACCAATAAAAAAGTTCAAGAGTTACAATCATAATAACACTGTTGATAAAATTTAAATGAGTTACTTTGATCAATAAGTTACTATAGTTAAAAAAATTAAAATGAGTTATTGTGGTTAAAATGTTGCAAAATAAATCATAACATAAACTGCCAAATCTAAACGAAATGGGTCGTTGTCCTTAACGTAAGAGACAATTTTCGGTGCTATGCCCTCTAGTAGTGTCGATGTGGTGCCTATACGCCAACAAAAAATTACAACACCACTTGTTTGTCAACCCCATAAGTTATTTTTTTTTAAAAAAAATTAACAAGTGTATGAATGAAAAAAATTAATTAAACATATACAATATTTTATAGATTTAGGGTTGATCATCAAGTCAAATATGTTGAACTCGTTTTGTTAAAAAAATTTAAGATATTGTTCAAACTCGACTTGTTTATAAAATAGATCGAACCCAAAACAAGTTAAATCGAACAAAAAACGAGCTAAACTAAATATCTGAATTATTTTACATATAATTAAATTGAATTATGTGAACTCGAATTGAATTTTTAATATTCATCTAAAAAATTATTCAATACGAGCCGAACAAAGTCGAAATCGAGTCTAACTCAAGTAGATTAGATCAACCATCGGCCTTAAATACATACAATGCAGTGTAATAGCTGATGTGAAGCGGTCAGAATGAATTTATATGTGAAGCATTTGCATGTCAGTCCAGGTGGAAGTCTGAAACCAGCTAGTCACTTCAATGTCTCTCTCACGCTAACCATCTGCCTCAACATAGCACCTCCACGTACTTGCCATGCAAATCCTGAAGCCCTAAAATCCCATTATAAAAGGCCTACACTACCCACCACCTTCCCCTCGTCAAGCAACCATATTTCCCTCCGACCCTTTTGTGAGAATCACCATGGCAAAGCTCGCATTTCTCGGTGCTTTCTTACTTGCTCTTTTGTTCCTTGCCACGGCCTCTCGAACCACCATCACCACCACCGTGGTGGAGGAAGGGAACCCGAGGGAATCGCAGGAATGCCGCGAGCAAATCCAAAGGGAGCAGCAACTCCCCCATTGCCAAAGGTACTTGTCGCAGAGAAGCCCCTATGAGCTGGTTCTGAACCCACGAGAGCAGGAGGAGCAAGAGCAGCACCTCCGCCAGTGCTGTCAACAGTTGCAGAACATAGACGAGGAGTGCCGTTGTGAGGCTGTAAATGAGGCGGTGAGGCAGAGGCAGCGGCAGCAGGAGGGTGGCAGGCAGGCTGAGGAGAGGCGACAGGNAGTGCCGTTGTGAAGCTGTAAATGAGGCGGTGAGGCAGAGGCAGCGGCAGCAGGAGGGTGGCAGGCAGGCTGAGGAGAGGCGACAGGTGGAGCAGAGGGCTCAAGACCTTCCTCGCAGATGCAACTTGGAGCCACAGCAATGCCAAATCCGAGCCATCTGGTTCTAAATAAATAAAGTTAAAAAAAATTAAATAATCCACGCGCATGGTAATAACAAGTTGTAATAAGCCCATGATCGTGTGCGTACCTATGTGTGCGTATGTATCTAATGAGAAATAAGAAAAATAAATGAAAAATTAGTTGAAAGATCCATTACCTTGTTTGTTTATGGTTTTTGACTGCTGATCATGGTAACTGGTAATGAAAACGAAATCGAAGTAGATGAAGCGACGAGTATGAATAGGTACTCTTGTTCGAATTCTTCCTTGATGACCGGATGCTTCAATGGGAACGAAAGTTGACGGGAGAAAATCTGAGAATTTGCATAAGTTCTAACAGGGAGAGAAGGTGATTACCATTATTCCATTTCTCCTTCAGGTATTTGTTACAGAAAGTAAAATTTGAGCTTCTCTGACTTTTCTAGCTTCATAGCTAATCCACAGCTAATTCCTCCTCTGCAGATGCTTGACAGAGGAGATCACTATATTTCGCCTGAAACCAAAGGATACCAAAACAATTGAAAACAGAGGAAACAAGTCTCTTAGACAGTTAGACATTATAGTACTTACAATCAACTCAATATAAGAATCCGAAACTATAAAACTACGCAATATTGAAATACATAACACTTTGAAACTTTTTTGAACTGTAATCTTGAGCAACGTTTTGACATCATTGTTGAAATACATTTTTCCAGTTGGTCATCTACTCTTTGTGCTACATAACAGGCAAGTGATCATGTAATATATATACTCAAGAAAAAATGAATTTGAGAACAAATCCAAAGGAAGCTAAANCCTATGTGTGCGTATGTATCTAATGAGAAATAAGAAAAATAAATGAAAAATTAGTTAAAGATCCATTACCTTGTCTGTTTATGGTTTTTGACTGCTGATCATGGTAACTGGTAATGAAAACGAAATCGAAGTAGATGATGTGAGGAGTATGAATAGGTACTCTTGTTCGAATTCTTCCTTGATGACCGGATGCTTCAATGGGAACGAAAGTTGTTGGGAGAAAATCTGAGAATTTGCATAAGTTCTAACAGGGAGAGAAGGGTGATTATCATTATTCCATTTCTCCTTCAGATATTTGTTACAGAAAGTAAAATTTGAGCTTCTCTGACTTTTCTAGCTTCATAGCTAATCCACAGCTAATTCCTCCTCTGCAGATGCTTGACAGAGGAGATCACTATATTTCGCCTGAAACCAAAGGATACCAAAACAATTGAAAACAGAGGAAACAAGTCTCTTAGACAGTTAGACATTATAGTACTTACAATCAACTCAATATAAGAATCCGAAACTATAAAACTACGCAATATTGAAATACATAACACTTTGAAACTTTTTTGAACTGTAATCTTGAGCAACGTTTTGACATCATTGTTGAAATACATTTTTTCAGTTGGTCATCTACTCTATGTGCTACATAACAGGCAAGTGATCATATAATATATATACTCAAGAAAAAATGAATTTGAGAACAAATCCAAAGGAAGCTAAATTATATCATTTAAAAGTATTGGTTGAAATAACAATCATCGTTTTTGAGTAGAACGGTAAGGTTTAAGTTCGACCAAACTTTAGAACATCTAGAAGTCATCAGTGAGGACTAAGCCTTGCAGATTAGACCACTGCTACAAAAATAAGCGTAACTCTTTCTCGAAATAACACCATCCATATAACGCTCTCTAGAAAATTCAAATCTAACTCTGTTTGATGGATTGAAAACTAGATTCATATATCATTCTGAGTGGTGTATGAGATANACGCTCTCTAGAAAATTCAAATCTAACTGTTTGATGGATTGAAAACTAGATTCATATATCATTCTGAGTGGTGTATGAGATAACATTGGTTGTCTGTGTGATTACAGTTTTCAGTTTAGAAAACCAACGAAAAAGTAATCATATTACAGTCCACGGAATGTAGTTTTGAGTCCATGACTTGTGCTTATAAGAATAAGAAATCTCCTTTCTAATGATTTTTCAAGGATATAACCAACGAATACAATATTGGAGAGACCCTACAACAAGTCTGTACTCAATAGAATCAGGAAGCAATTCACCTTGCTCAGATGAAGATTTGTAACCAGATATAGTTGGACACGCTAACAGTTTAGCACCTATCATCTTTTGATTCCAGAAAATCAGTGATATCTTTTGCTTGCCTCAAATGAATATCTGACTTATCTCTCAATACTTGAACTCCCAAGAAACAACTTAGTTCACCAATGTCTTTGATTTGGAAGGAAGACTTCAACTTGTCAATAAATCCAAGAACTGCTTTTTTATTGGAGCCTGTGGTAATAATATTATCTACATAGACTAAGACAAATACTTTCAAGTCATTAGTACAGTGGGTGAATAATGAATAATCAACTTTGGACTCTGAGAAATCAAGATCAAAAAGTTGCTGATAAAGTCTTTGAAATCAGGCTCTAAGTGCTTGTTTTAGTCTATAGAGNACCAAGATCAAAAAGTTGCTGATAAAGTCTTTGAAATCAGGCTCTAAGTGCTTGTTTTTGTCTATAGAGTGATTTGTGTAATCAACAGACAAAATCTGGATGATTTTCATCTATGAAGCCGCTTGGTTGCTCCATAAATACCTCTTTGTCCAGAACACCATGCAGGAAGTGTGGGAGATATCTAACTGACTGATGTTCCATTTAAAAGACACTGCAAGAGATAAGACCAACCTTATGGTGGTTGGCTTTACAACTGGCGAGAAAGTCTCAGAGTAGACAACTCCGCATTGTTGATCAAAGTCTTTGGCTACTAGCCGTGCTATGTAACGTTCTATGCTGCCATCAAGATTTCTCTTAATTTTGTATATCCAGTTGTTTCTGCCAATATGCTTGTCTTTTGGTCTTGGACAAAGATACCAAGTCCCATTCTGCGTCAACACATCAAATTCACGCCCCATTGCAGCACGCCACTCAGGTTTTGTCACTACATGGGTGTAGCAAGTTGGTTCAAGTTCGTGAACAACAATGGAAAGCACACAAAGAGGAGTTTTGTTGGCATAAAAGGTCTTGAAGTCAGAATATTATTTTGGCCGTGAGTTTCTAGTTTTACACCTTGTGACAATCCATTGATTTTGTGTTGGATTTGGCGTTGTTTTTGGTGGTTAAGAAGTGGTTGACAATGAGATAGACTGGTCAAGATTAGAGGGCAGAGAATTTTGTGAGTTTTGAACTCTCCTGTAGCAACTTGTTGATATAATTGAGAACTTTTCTAAATAATATATTGTCACGTCATTTGAATTCAAAATTTAATCAATGTAGTATTAATTTTTCTTCTTAGTCCTCGGTAATAGGGTTTGGAATCCTGAAAAATAGAATGCGAAATCTGATTTTGAATTGAGGTGGACCCAAGTGAGTTCTGACTGGTTAATGTTTGTGTTGGATGGTTACTGTGGATGCTTAACACAAAAGGAATTGAATTTTGTATAGAAGACATACATGGCGACAAACTACTTTCCTCAGTTGGCGATTGTGAGCATTTTATCCAAAGCTGGAAAAGGTTCTTCATTAAAAATCACACGTCTCTGCCCGAATCTAATTCTAAGCATCGGTATCATTTTTGCTGTCACGTCATTTAATTTTAAATTTAATCTTAAACTTTAGTCAGTGTAACATTATTCTTTCAATAATATAAAATAAATACACTATATACTGTTCTAAAAATCTGTTTTTGAGATTTATAGGTCAACCATGACAAAACGACACCATTAACTTCTTATACAAAAGTTCAAATATAAAGGTATGTCGGTCCGGCACTTACTACATATAAACATAAAGATTACACAAAAAACGAGCACACCGGCCCGATACCATATGAAGTAAATACAATCTAAAATATAGTTATAGTAGTTAAAGTATATCCATAACATTTAAAAATTAAGCTTACAATCCAAAAAATTAACCATACTCAAATTCACTCGTGACCCCCTCTTGACTCGATCTCTGACCTCGGTAGTGGACGTCAAGTTGGTGATCTAAAATTACTTGAACAAGTTTAAAGAAAACTCCGGTGAGTGCTTAGTTGTATCACAATAACAAAAAATAGTCAACAAATATTATAATGTATTAACTTAACCATAAAAATACACTAACTACATCCACGTAATTTCTCTTACGAAAATCTATCTCAAAAACTCAATGGTCTCACAATAAGACGTCAAGTTTCGCCACCCAGGCAACATAATCACAAAACTCAATCGGTTTAAGGATGCAATCCAACATCTGGACATTTTATTTTCCGTCACTAACTTCCATATTTTGAACAAGTTGTGACTATCGATGATTTTTGTTCTCGTCGCTTAAACAATTTGGCTGCAAAACTTAATTCGTCACTTAGATATTATAAATACTCGAACTACTTCTGGTCACTTAGATCGTTCCTCTTGATAATTAATTTTCGTCATTTACACGATCTTACTGCGCGAATGTTCTTATGTCACGAAGGCTCATGTCTCATCATTTAGACGGTTTTATGTCTCGTTAGTCGGATGGTTTCATGTCTTATCATTTCAGACGAAAATATCGCGCTAAAAGTTAATTCCCATTACATAGACGCCAATCACCCAAACAACTCCACTACGTATCCGAATCTCGTCACGCATACATCTCAATCACATAATCAAACCCTATTATGTAAACACTTGTCACATAGACGATTTGTCACCTAGGAACCAATATTAGTCCCAAAACAACCCGTATACTGATCTATACTCTTAATTTCATTCTTTTCGTCATGCAGATGGGTTCCAACTAAACCACGAAGACTCACTATATTCTTCCACAACTTAAATAAATCATTACCTTTATGCATTAAAAATTATAAACCAAATTTGTAACATTATCAGCCTAATAACTTAATTATTGGAATGTAAAAAAATTATAGAATAGTTCACCTATCTCGTGGAAAGTTTTACCGTGTGAACGATTCCTCCGGTTGAGTCTTTTGTGTGGCGTTTTTTGTGGTGTTCGTCTCTGGACTTGACACACCTGAAGTTTATAATATCTTTTAAACACTAAAATCAAGAGATAGACCTAGTCCATTGGTTTTTTAAAAAACCAACTACTCCAGTATTCTTTTATTTATTTTTGATGTTATTTTTTTGGTATCATCAACATTCATGTTTTTTGGTAATAATATATATTATTTTTAATAAAAAAGTGAGATTTTTTTAGCAATGTAAAATTGAAAGACCTAAACTATTTCGTGATGATCAGGCTCCAAAGCATCACACTCACACATCAATTTATTGTATACATTACACTATAATAAATTTAGCCTAATTCATTATAATTTTTGAAGTGACTGTGAGTCCTATCAAGCATTAGAACTTAGTGTTGATTTAATGATTTCAATGAAGTCACATTATTAAGTCAATAAATTCATAGCAACGCTATGTACACCAAATCATTTGCAGTCATTAGATGAGTGGGTCCCCATTAGTTATCTAAAGACTACAATTAATTTGGTGTAAATTTTAGTACACAAATTTGGTGCACAATAAAATTATCCATAAATTAAATTCAAATAGCATTAGTCATAAATTTATTGTGCTACCACACCTTAACCTAGAAAATTTTTTCAACATGTGTGCAGTCTATATACCCAAAAAAATTACAACATCATTTTCTTGTCAGACCCCATAATTTAGTTTTTTTTAAAAAAAATTAACAATCATACAAATAGCAGAAATTAATTAAAATAATACAATATTTAACAGATGACATACACTGCCGTATAATGCCCGATGAACACTCAATATTTTCTTCCTAACCTGACCATATGGTCAGGTTGGGCTAAGTCAACAAAATTTTTTTTGGGCCGAGTTTAGGTACTATAGACTCAAATTTTTACCCAAGTGAGTTATCGAACGAACTAAGCCGGGATTTGGATAAGAGTAGACTATCCACAATTCAACCCGTGAGCTTATTGAATGGGCCTGTGGACAGGGTGCTAGGCAAGCCTNATGAACTAAGCCGGGGTTTGGATAAGAGTAGACTATCCACAATTCAACCCGTGAGCTTATTGAATGGGCCTGTGGACAGGGTGCTAGGCAAGCCTACTTGCGAGTTTTTTATATACAATTTTATTTAAAAATAATGAATATTTTTATAACTTAATATTTATATAAATTATATTTTTAAATAAAAAATAGAATCACAATGGATAAAAATAAAATAATAAATAATTTTATTTTTAATTATAGAATGAACTACATCCAATATGATTAATACAGCTCAACTAAATTGACACCTATTCACTTTTTCATCATTTGCATTACTTTATATTTTAAAACTTGTATGCTTAATATATGAAAAATAAAATAATGCATTATTTATAGTATCTAAATTTTTAAAATTTCAAATTCCGACATTAGAAGACTTATTTTAAAGTTCCAAAATTAATGACCTAAAAATATAATTTTCTTTCAAATGAAGGGTCAACGGGTTATGTGACGGGTTGACGGGTTGAACCTGATAGACGGGCTCTTGGGCCGGGCTTCAAGCTGGGTAATGTGTTTGAAGTCATACTCAAATCCTCTTTTTAAAGATATTAGGTTCAAATTTCGAATCAATTAAATATGAGATTTATCAAATTTCGAATTAAATAATGAGATCCGTAGATAACTCAGGCTCATGTGACAGAATTCATATGTGGACGCATTTGCATGTCAACTTACGTGGAAACTTGAAACCTGCCACCTCAATAACTTTTTCCCTACCCAACCACCTGCCTCAACCTACCACCCTCCACGTAACTTGCCCATGCAAATCCTAAAGCCCTGAAATCTACTATAAATACACTACACCCACCACCTATCACTCGTCAAACAAACATAATTCCCTACCCTTCTGTGACAATCACCATGGCAAAGCTCGCACTTCTCGGTGCTCTCTTGCTTGCTCTTTTGTTCCTTGCCACTGCCTCTCGAACCACCATCACCACCACCGTGGTGGAGCAAGGGAACCCGAGGGAATCGCAGGAATGCCGTGAGCAAATCCAAAGGGAGCAGCAACTCCCCCATTGCCAAAGGTACTTGTCGCAGAGAAGCCCCTATGACCTGGCTCTGAACCCACGAGAGCAGGAGGAGCAAGAGCAGTACCTCCGCCAGTGCTGTCAACAGTTGCAGAACATTGACGAGGAGTGCCGTTGTGAGGCTGTAAATGAGGCGGTGAGGCAGAGACAGCGGCAGCAGGAGGGTGGCAGACAGGCTGAGGAGAGGCGACAGATGGAGCAGAGGGCTCAAGACCTTCCCCGCAGATGCAACTTGGAGCCACAGCAATGCCAAATCCGAGCCATCTGGTTCTAAATAAATAAATTTAAAAAATAAATAAATAATCCACGGGCATGGTAATAACAAGTTGTCATAAGCCCATGATCGTGTGCGTACCTATGTGTGCGGATGCATCTAATGAGAAATAAGAAAAGTAAATGAAAAATTAGTTGAAAGATCCATTACCTTGTTTGTTTATGGTTTTTGACTGCTGATCATGGTAACTCGTAATGAAAACGAAATCGAAGTAGATGATGCAAGGAGTATGAATATGTACTCTTGTTCGAATTCTTCCTTGATGACCGGATGCTTCAAGTGAACAAAAGTTGTTGGGAGAAAATCTAAAGGATGTGCATAAGTTCTAACAGATATTCATAGCTAATCCACAGCTAATTCCTCACCAGATGCTTTGCAGAGGGGATTACTATGATTGTTACTATAACCAAAGCATAACAAAACAATTGAGAACAGAACCAACAAATATCTTGGACATTATTGTACTTACAACTCAACTCAATATAAGAATCCAAAATTATAAAACTACACAATATTAAGAGCCAAAATAGAAAAAAAAAGTGCATAAAAGGTTGGCCTATATGACAAAAATCATCATTATGGAAATACATTACTCTTTGAAATTTTTCCCAACTGTGATCTTGAGTAACGTTTTGTGACATCATTGTTGAAATACATTTTCCCATTCTGTCATCTACTCTGTGTGCTACATAACAAGGAAGTGATCATGTAATATATGTACCCGAGACAAAATGATTTTGAGAACAAATTTAAAGGAAGCTAAGTTATAATATTTAAAAGTACTGGTTGAAATAACAATCATCTTTGTTATGCAGAATGCCAAGGTTTGAATTCGACCCAACTTTAGAACATCCAGATTCAGTCATTTGATCAGTGAGAACTGAGCCTTGCAGATTAGACACCTGCTACCAAAAAAATAAAAAAAGCACAACTCTATAAAGAAAACTCGAAATAGCAACATCCACATAACTCTATGACTAGTTCTCTCATATCTGATGCTAGAGAAAAGGTAAACTATGACCCATCTGCGTGGTTCAACTATAACAGAGCAATTAATAATTCTGACCTATCATATTCATATATTAGACTGCGCGCATGGTTTTCCCACAGGTATGTAGTTAAGAGCCCAACTGCCCATCTCTCTTGTCAACTGATGACCCCGACTTACATCTGACCAAGCACCCACCTTTCATGTGTTTTTCCTACACCAATATGCATGTCTAGCTGAATGATCATGGCTATCTCTTAAGCCTCTAACAAAAGCATACAGTGGCCAAAAAGATAGGTACTACTAGCAATCAACGCCGGCTAAAAGAATCTCAATAAACTGGCTCTCGGCGACCACCTTATTACTATTGAAACGAACCCCGAACCCCGAACTCCAATGCCACCCCCTAACCAATTCCAAAGCAGTTTCAAAATCAAAACAAAACCCGTTGATCACAGCATTTGCGTGTCAATTTGTGTGAAACAGTGAATGCAGCCAGCTCACCCCCCAACCTCTGTTTATCTTTCATCTCTTAACAATGGCAAAGCTTGCAATTTCATCTGCTCTCTTACTAGCCCTTGCCCAAGCCATCCACCTACCGGACAACAATCACAACGGTCACCACCATCACCATCGAGGAATAAAATCCTAGGGGCTCACAACAGAGATGCCGCGAGCAAATCCTCGCGACTGCAAGAGGTGCTGTACAAACTACGATTAAGAATGGTCACAAACCAGCAGCAGCAGTCTCTCTGACAGTGCTGCGAACAGTTGGACAACATGAACAAGGAGTGCCGATGTGAGGCCCTAAGGGAGACAGTGAGGCGGCAGCAGCAGCAATCAGGCAAGGTGAGGAGATGCGAGAGATGACACGGAGGGCCCAAGACCTGCCCCACACATACAACTTGGAACCATAGCAATGTCAAATCCTAGCTATCTGGTTCTAAATAAGGCCATTATATATTGGCCACCTCTAGCAGTGCGCATTATAATAAAGTTAGCCCAGTAGCACTGCAGCTAAAAGTGAGGGTGGTAATAAGCTCATAATCGTGTGAGTAATGTGTTTTGTAAGTGGTCTTAAAAATAATATCAAAAACAGTTGAAGAATGATCTCATGTGTGTTGTACTAAGGCTTTCAGGATCACACAGCTAATTCTAGCAGCAACAATGGTTTCCACATCCTAGAACACCAAAAAAGAATGACCCTGGGTAGATGTGTTTACGTATTGGGTTTTTTGGATCACAGCAAATTATACCAGCAGCAATCACTTCCTCATATCAGCAACACCCAAAAAGAACTTTATTTCAGCACAATCATGTTGAGAAGTCATTTTAAAAAAAATATATATAAAATTTACCAGACTCAAACTTGTTGCTCCATCCGTATTATGCTCTCCTCTGTGTGGATGTGTTTACAAATCAGCTTTTCTGGATCGCAGCTAATTCTAGCAGCAGCAATCACTTCCTCATATCAGCAACACCCAAAAAGAACTTTATTTCAGCACAATCATGTTGAGAAGTCATTTTTAAATAAAATAAAATAAAATTTACCAGACTCAAACTTGTTGCTCCATTTGTATTATGCTCTCCTCTGTGTGTAGATGTATTTACAAATCAGCCTCTCTGGATCGCAGCTAATTCTAGCAGCAGCAATCACTTCCTCATATCAGCAACACCCAAAAAGAACTTTATTTCAGCACAATAAAGTTGAGAAGTCATTTAAAAAAAAATAAAATTACAAGACTCAAACTTGTTGCTCCATGCGTCATATTGTGATCAAATGATAAGGATATATGAGTACAATCAATATCTACATTCTA
Source organism: Ilex paraguariensis (assembly GCA_963454935.2). Lineage (NCBI taxonomy): Eukaryota > Viridiplantae > Streptophyta > Magnoliopsida > Aquifoliales > Aquifoliaceae > Ilex > Ilex paraguariensis. Next base: position 111,666 of record CAUOFW020006791.1, on the reverse strand, counting down.
CATTCAGTGGGATTACCCTTACAAACAAGTTTTCCAGTTTGACAGGAAAAATTCTTTACTAATCATAATGATCGATCACATGAGAGTAGAACAGATTGTCATTTCCCTGTAACTGTTATCTTTAGTGAGTTTCTTGGTGTGCTAACCAGAGGAAGATAGCAGCATGTTTCTAAGAGGTTTAATTTCATCTTCCTCTCTCTGTCTTCAGTAAAAAAGTGTTAGGAGAAGTCCTGTTTGTTGTTTCAAAGAAAAACTATACTCTATATAAGGATGAGAATGGATATAAATGAGGAATGAGCAGAGATTTACTTCAGGAAAAATGATCAGTGATATGAATGCATGACACTGCCTTTTGTTCTTAAAATTGATCCATCAATCAGCTGTATTATGAAGGTGACAAGAACTAATGGTGCCTAACGGCAATTTGAGTGTCAAAAACTCTGCCACTTACTTGCTATGGGTACTGCATGAGAACTGCTTTTTTTCCAGTAGATCTTCTTCCAAGCATCCACCTCAATCTCCATTTTGCCCGCTGAAAAAAGTGGGTGTTGAATCCATCAAGACCTGGGGCTTTATCCGGGTTAAAGCTCAGCACAACCTTCAGGTAAACACCTAATGTTCATTGTATCAATTAATAATCTAATACATTTAAAAATGGGGCAAGCTGCACTAACAGCATTGGACAATTTAGTTCAACTTTGACAATCCAATCATTTAATTAAGGTCCTTTTGCCAAGTCCTAATTTTAGTTCATGTTAGATTAAAATATTAGCTGACCACAAAAAGATTCATGTTGTAGTTGGAGATTGCTGACATATGAAAAGTTGATAAAATACTGTCATGAAATTAACAAAGGATACAGCTTTCACAAAGGTTGATGGGAGAAGTGTACTTCACCTGAAGTAGTTAGAAGAACTTAACATCTGTGAATAACGCTGTTTTCACAACCAAGGCAACAAGCACCAGGGCCTCCAGAACTAGCAAGCAACCATCTACAAAGGAGAAACTCCATCACTGAAAATAGCAACTCTAAACAAATTGTGCTTTGGAACAAGTAATGGGAGTAACAAGGCTCATTAAGAAACCATGATTAAGAATAAAAGTTCAAGACAAATATGGCAAGTAGATGACTTACAAGCCCACAATAGCTGCATAATAAGCATCACTGCACCAAAACACCCCTCCCTCTCACATGCTTTCGGGATTAAAGAAATGGCATTCAATAAGATCAGATGTTTCCCGGATGCTAATGTTTCTATTTAGTCAGCCTGTTCTAGGTGTCCAGAAGCAAAATCTAGAGTGGGAAGAATGAAAGAACCAAAAGGACGCATTTGATGAAATCGCATTTTCCACGAACTTTCCAAAAAAAAAAAAAATTTGCCTTTTCCTCTAGCTAGTTGTAAACCAAATAAGATGTAGATGACAGACAGTCAAAAACTGGAGAGTAAATACTTCACACGATAATTAATGGTCCAATGCACAGATAAATGAGAGTAACAGCAGTTTTACCTTCTTTTAACTAAAAATGCAAGCAAAATGGCCCATTCATGAATCGGATATACTCACAAAGAAACTGACATACAATGGTGAATTGATCAACACAACCAACAGAAATAAGGCTCCTCGGTACCTATGAGTTGCAAACACGGCCATGTAAAGCATAGCAGAACACCACAATAATGTTAGTACTACGTTTTCAAACAGCTGAAAGCAAAAACCTGTAAGGGGAGAACAAAAAATCCCTCCAAAAACCACGCTAAGCACACCATTTCTTAATGATTACACTAGCACCAGTGGTATGCAAAATAGATTATATATGAATGCTAAAATCGTCCAAGATTCCGACCACAAGCCATGTTCGAGCACCCATAATCAGCAAAAAATTCACAGCTTACAACTACACATTACACCATGCCGAGCAATTTAGTGCTCAAAACAATAGCAAGAATACTCACAAATATATAAATTAACATTCAGGAGCAAATCCGTATTGGACAAAACTAGAACTTTATTCATTAAGGGCATACACTGCCAATGCAAACTTCCTTCGGCCACTAGCCACAAAGACATCTTGAAGACAGACACAAACCAGCAGAACTGCTGGAACTGAAAACAGAAAATGTTTAAGAGAGCCACACTAAACAACGGCACATAGACACAAATAACACCACACACAGGACCACAGACCCACGACACTTCACACAGAGACCATCAGCAGACACATTCAATTACCACCCCGAAGACGGAGGACAAGGTGAAGAGTGGACTCTTTCTGAATGTTGTAGTCAGCCAGAGTCCTCCCATCCTCCAGTTGCTTCCCAGCAAAAATCAACCTCTGCTGGTCCGGTGGGATTCCCTCCTTATCCTGGATCTTGGCCTTCACATTGTCAATGGTATCGGAGCTTTCCACCTCCAGAGTGATGGTCTTCCCAGTCAAAGTCTTCACGAAGATCTGCATCCCACCACGAAGACGAAGCACCAGGTGAAGGGTCGACTCCTTCTGGATGTTGTAGTCAGCTAGGGTTCGACCGTCCTCAAGTTGCTTGCCAGCAAAGATAAGCCTCTGCTGGTCTGGTGGGATACCCTCCTTGTCCTGGATCTTGGCTTTCACGTTGTCGATGGTGTCCGAGCTTTCAACCTCGAGTGTGATGGTCTTTCCAGTGAGGGTCTTGACAAAGATTTGCATGCCACCCCTGAGACGAAGCACCAAGTGAAGGGTTGACTCCTTCTGGATGTTGTAGTCGGCAAGGGTGCGGCCATCCTCGAGCTGTTTACCAGCGAAGATGAGCCTCTGCTGATCTGGGGGGATTCCTTCCTTATCTTGGATCTTGGCCTTGACGTTGTCAATGGTGTCGGAGCTCTCCACCTCGAGGGTGATGGTCTTGCCGGTGAGAGTTTTCACAAAGATTTGCATGCCACCTCGGAGACGGAGCACCAAGTGAAGTGTTGACTCCTTCTGGATGTTGTAGTCGGCAAGGGTGCGGCCATCCTCTAGCTGTTTACCAGCGAAGATCAGCCTCTGCTGGTCTGGGGGGATTCCTTCCTTGTCCTGGATCTTGGCTTTGACATTGTCAATGGTGTCTGAACTTTCAACCTCGAGTGTGATGGTCTTGCCGGTTAGAGTCTTCACGAAGATTTGCATGCCTCCCCTGAGACGGAGCACCAAGTGGAGGGTGGATTCCTTCTGTATGTTGTAATCGGCAAGGGTGCGGCCATCTTCTAGTTGTTTACCGGCGAAGATCAACCTTTGCTGGTCTGGGGGAATCCCTTCCTTATCCTGGATCTTGGCCTTAACGTTGTCGATGGTGTCGGAGCTTTCGACCTCAAGGGTGATGGTCTTGCCGGTGAGGGTTTTGACGAAGATCTGCATCTGTTAGGAATTACAAAACAACAAACTAGTCAGAAACCAAATAAAATTGTTATAGAAGATAGATCTCCAACAAAATTCTAACATATCAAGAAAAAATCTCCGGCTAGATCGAGAAATTTTTAGATGGTATAAATCAAGAAGAAAAATTCTCCGAAAAAATCAAAATAGATCCGAATCACAGATCTGATAAAGATGTGAAACAGATCAAAAATTCTAAGATTATTATTAACTTAAATTCGAAAATACGATGCAACAGATCTAAGAAGCGTTTAGGAATCCAAAGAGGAACTTCAGTAGACCAATCCGTTCGGAAAGATAACAAACATCGATTAAAATCTCATCCAAAAATCTTGAAACAAATTACAGAAATTAAAAACCTAATCAAGAATCAAATCGCTTTAGACAGATCTGAGTAAATCAATACAGATTCTAATCACAAATCAATTCTTGATAGCAGATCCGCCCAAATGAATCAACAACAATAGATTTTAGGAGCGCAGATCCGGGCAAATCAATCAATCAACAACAATAGATATTACCGGAGCAGATCTTACCAGAATCAAACACAAAAGAAACTAAGAAAGTAGAGAATGGGAGGAGAGAGAGAGACGAAATTACCTTGAGAGATAATTTCAGAGAGGTTCAAGAGATGGCAAGAGAAAAGCTAACCGGATGTAGTAGAATGAGAAGCAATGAGGCCTGCCTCATCATTTTAAAGGCCAAACGATGGGCTCTGCACGAAACTGCCTTCAAAAGAAAGCCAATAGCGTGAAACCACGTGGAATTGCACTAAGCGTGCAGGCCAATGCTACGTCGTCTTGTTACCAAAAGAAAGATGCTATGCGTTGTCCTTTCTTGTACCTACGCCCAGCTGCTAACTTGGGCCGTGTACTGCACGCGCTATTCTTATTCAATTAGGATTATATTAATATTGATGGGATTATAGTTAATAATTAAATATTTTTCTGAATTCAGGAAGTAAGACGCAATGCAGTTGAATCCAAATTCTTGTTATTAATAAAAAAAAAAAATATTCTAATTTAGATTTCATTTATTTAATTCGAATTAAAACATGATCGGCTTATTTGCAAATTGCAATGCGTCAAAAAATTAGTTGGGAACTTGTTGGCGACGTCCTAAGGAGCGGCTTGGGTATGGGCCTTTTTGTGGTGAAAGTATAGTGGTTGGGAGCTTATTATACTTAAATTTAAATTTATAAATATATGTGCTGAAATCACGGAGTCAAATTTTCCCGTTACTAAAAACGGCGAACCCTCTCAGAGAAAAAAAAAAAGGGTTAGTATAGTATAGTATACTTGTTTGATGTGGGTGAAGGCTGTCGGAGGTGGATTCAGAGTTTGAGGGATTGCTTGTCTAGTATAGTATAGAGGTGAGGGCTTAGCGATGTGGGTTTGAATTTCGAAGGCCGAAGTTAGAATAGGTCATGAGAGAGACATACCGAAGCAGGGGAAGAGTGTTGGGATCACTACCAAAGCTGAGAAAACGGGTTGGAAGCTTTGTCGGAGCTGGATAATTGTGTTGGATTCATTTGTCGAAATTGGGAAGGGTTTTGGGTATAAAGATTTAATAGAAAATAAAATTAGATGTTGGGACAGTTTAGGAACGTAGTATTTTTCACCTCTACAGTCAATAAATTTAGTTTTAAGAAATTTTAAGGGGTCAAACTGTCGAAATTAAAACTCGAGAGAATTAATTGCAGCCCAAATTTGGAGACGGTATTTTGTAATTAACCCAAAAACAACTAGCATTATTGATGTACGACCGAAGAATTTTGTTTTTTCTTTTTCTTGTCAACGAAGAAATTTAATTGGAGAAGTAAAGAAATAGCGTGTAAGCAATGTGCATCAATCAATTACACGGTGAGAATAAAGAGACCTGCAAACTAACACCATCAAATTTATTGACTTAATTCACTGTAATTTTTACATTAACTGTAAATTCTATCAAACATTAAAATTTAATATTGATCAAATGATTTATATGAACTCACTTCATTATGTCAACAAATTAAATCAAATTTTTAAATTCAAATAATATTACTCATACAAAAGAGATTTTTATTTCATGGATGAGGAGTGAAATAAATAATAATTATCCGCCAACTCGTGCAATGCAAAAAGTTTATAATATCTCTTCATGGCCATTCCTATTCTCACTGTCATTCATGCTTGCATACGATCTAAATATTATTACGAAATTATAATATATTATGTCTCCAAATTGTATTTCTAAACTATGTTACGATAGCATTTTCTAATAACTAATAAGCATATAATCGTTCAACCAGGGTTGGCCCTAACATAAGGCCATCAAATCCTGGGCTTTACGCCTCATTGTTTTAGTTGGGGCTTTATAATTTGTAATTATAACCATTAACCCAAATAAAATTTTCAATTTTATAAAAACTTAAGCCCAATAAAAAAATTAAAGTTATATCTAAATTTGATGGTTTTGGCTTATTTCTCTTGTATGTGACACCAAAAAAATTAAAAAAATAAAATTAAAAAAAGAAAGAAAAATAACAACAAAAAGTATATGTTATTTTGTCCTAATCAATGTGTCTTTTTCTCTCTCTCTATCCCTCTCTAAAAGTGTTTGAAAGATCAACAAATTCCTACTTCCACCATGTCTATCTCTTTCTCTTTTTCTCTTTTTCTCTTTTTCTCTCCCACTTTTCTTTCTCTCTCTTTCTTTTTTTCTCTTTAGCTAACAAAGGACAACTGACCTGCCGGTGTCTTTTTCNCTGGTCTGGGGGAATCCCCTCCTTATCCTGGATCTTGGCCTTAACGTTGTCGATGGTGTCGGAGCTTTCGACCTCAAGGGTGATGGTCTTGCCGGTGAGGGTTTTGACGAAGATCTGCATCTGTTAGGAATTACAAAACAACAAACTAGTCAGAAACCAAATAAAATTGTTATAGAAGATAGATCTCCAACAAAATTCTAACATATCAAGAAAAAATCTCCGGCTAGATCGAGAAATTTTTAGACGGTATAAATCAAGAAGAAAAATTCTCCGAAAATATCAAAATAGATCCGAATCACAGATCTGATAAAGATGTGAAACAGATCAAAAATTCTAAGATTATTATTAACTTAAATTCGAAAATACGATGCAACAGATCTAAGAAGCGTTTAGGAATCCAAAGAGGAACTTCAGTAGACCAATCCGTTCGGAAAGATAACAAACATCGATTAAAATCTCATCCAAAAATCTTCAAACAAATTACAGAAATTAAAAACCTAATCAAGAATCAAATCGCTTTAGACAGATCTGAGTAAATCAATACAGATTCTAACCACAAATCAATTCTTGATAGCAGATCCGCCCAAATGAATCAACAACAATAGATTTTAGGAGCGCAGATCCGGGAAAATCAATCAATCAACAACAATAGATATTACCGGAGCAGATCTTACCAGAATCAAACACAAAAGAAACTAAGAAAGTAGAGAATGGGAGGAGAGAGAGAGACGAAATTACCTTGAGAGAGAATTTCAGAGAGGTTCAAGAGATGGCAAGAGAAAAGCTAACCGGATGTAGTAGAATGAGAAGCAATGAGGCCTGCCTCATCATTTTAAAGGCCAAACGATGGGCTCTGCACGAAACTGCCTTCAAAAGAAAGCCAATAGCGTGAAACCACGTGGAATTGCACTAAGCGTGCAGGCCAATGCTACGTCGTCTTGTTACCAAAAGAAAGATGCTATGCGTTGTCCTTTCTTGTACCTACGCCCAGCTGCTAACTTGGGCCGTGTACTGCACGCGCTATTCTTATTCAATTAGGATTATATTAATATTGATGGGATTATAGTTAATAATTAAATATTTTTCTGAATTCAGGAAGTAAGACGCAATGCAGTTGAATCCAAATTCTTGTTATTAATAAAAAAAAAAAATATTCTAATTTAGATTTCATTTATTTAATTCGAATTAAAACATGATCGGCTTATTTGCAAATTGCAATGCGTCAAAAAATTAGTTGGGAACTTGTTGGCGACGTCCTAAGGAGCGGCTTGGGTATGGGCCTTTTTGTGGTGAAAGTATAGTGGTTGGGAGCTTATTATACTTAAATTTAAATTTATAAATATATGTGCTGAAATCACGGAGTCAAATTTTCCCGTTACTAAAAACGGCGAACCCTCTCAGAGAAAAAAAAAAAGGGTTAGTATAGTATAGTATACTTGTTTGATGTGGGTGAAGGCTGTCGGAGGTGGATTCAGAGTTTGAGGGATTGCTTGTCTAGTATAGTATAGAGGTGAGGGCTTAGCGATGTGGGTTTGAATTTCGAAGGCCGAAGTTAGAATAGGTCATGAGAGAGACATACCGAAGCAGGGGAAGAGTGTTGGGATCACTACCAAAGCTGAGAAAACGGGTTGGAAGCTTTGTCGGAGCTGGATAATTGTGTTGGATTCATTTGTCGAAATTGGGAAGGGTTTTGGGTATAAAGATTTAATAGAAAATAAAATTAGATGTTGGGACAGTTTAGGAACGTAGTATTTTTCTCCTCTACAGTCAATAAATTTAGTTTTAAGAAATTTTAAGGGGTCAAACTGTCGAAATTAAAACTCGAGAGAATTAATTGCAGCCCAAATTTGGAGACGGTATTTTGTAATTAACCCAAAAACAACTAGCATTATTGATGTACGACCGAAGAATTTTGTTTTTTCTTTTTCTTGTCAACGAAGAAATTTAATTGGAGAAGTAAAGAAATAGCGTGTAAGCAATGTGCATCAATCAATTACACGGTGAGAATAAAGAGACNTGCATTGTTACAATTACGAGAAACTAGCAAAGATCCAAAAGCAAGAAGTGAAGTTAATTGTTTAATAACATATGAGATTGAGAATTTTGAGTTCTTATTAGGCATGACTATTTGATATGATATTTTATTTTTCGTCAACTTAGTTAATAAATATTTACAATCAAAAGACATACATGTTGATGTTGTTATAAATCAATTACAAGGTTTCATTTTTTTTTGAAAAATAGGGAAAATAAATTTATAAATGCTATAATTTTATCTAAAGAGATTACAATTAAAATAGGAATAAAACCTATATTTCGTGAAAAAAAAAGTACAATTTGTAAAAAGAAACAATTTGATGAAAATGTTGATGACGAAATAATAAAATTTGTTGAAAAATATTTTAGAACTGATTATTTCATGTGCATAGTAGATAAAGTTATTTCTTCATTAAAGAATAGAATTGAAACTTTCAAATATATAAAAAAATATATTTGATTTTTTATTGAATTTAAAAAACTAAAAAAATTGAATTTAATAGTTTAAAAAAATATTGTCCTGATTAAAAGTTTTTTTTAAAACATGATAATTTTTTTTTTTTTATGATTTAGATTTGTTTTTAGAACAAAATGTTCTAAAGGAAATTTAATCTATGAAAGAAAGTAATTCAATTAAAATTTTAAGTTATACAAAATGATTAGATTTTTTTTTCCCCAATGCATACATTGCTTACAGAATATTATTATAACTACTACCTGGGCTGGGTTAATGCTGGGTTAATTTTAGACCAAACACATATACTAGATTAAATTTAGACCAGACATGCACATACCACAACTGAAATGCAAAAACGACACCAATATTTCACATGAATACAAAGTTCTAATTTTAGATACGACACCTAACCAAAAACAACACTAATATTTCACATGAATACTAAATGAGTTGTTCTAATTTTAGACACGACATCGATACCACACAGATCAAAATGTGACATTTATCCAACACGACTCGAATACCCTATTTCACATTTAGGGTCTGTTTGTTTAGCAAGATAATGCTAAAAAATATAAGAAAGATAAAATTTTAAAATATTACATGTGTTCGTTTAGTATGTAATAGAAAATGATAGAAAAAATAATTTTCTTCCATGCTTAGATTTTCTCACATTTAACCAACTTTTTTTCTTGAAAAAAATACAAGAAAAAATAAGAAAGTTGTGTTTAAAGACCAAACTTCCCATTGTACCCTTATTTTTAAAAAAATATTCAATTAGTTATTAATTTTAAAAATTTTTGTACAAATTAGACTAACCATATGNCTATTGTACCCTAATTTTAAAAAAAATATTCAATTAGTTATTAATTTTAAAAAATTTTGTACAAATTAGACTAACCATATGATTTGGTCTAGAGATTAAGGTTTGAATCAATTCTTATCTCTGAATTGGATTAGGAGCCAATTTTTANCCATTGTACCCTTATTTTTAAAAAAATATTCAATTAGTTATTAATTTTAAAAATTTTTGTACAAATTAGACTAACCATATGATTTGGTCTAGAGATTAAGGTTTGAATCAATTCTTATCTCTGAATTGGATTAGGAGCCAATTTTTTAAAAATTTGAATAATAAAAAATATTTTTTCTTTTTTAGATCGAGTTAAAATAATTAAGGATAATTTAGACAATTAAAAAAAAATTCTTGTAACTTTCATTTATTTCAAAAATGGAATGAAATTATTTTAAAATTTTCTTAGAAATTTTTTATACTAACCAAATACGTGCATGAAAATATATTTTCTATTACTTTCTTNTTAAAAATTTGAATAATAAAAAATATTTTTTCTTTTTTAGATCGAGTTAAAATAATTAAGGATAATTTAAACAATTAAAAAAAATTTCTTGTAACTTTCATTTATTTTAAACAATGGAATGAAATTATTTTAAAATTTTCTTAAAAATTTTTTATACTAACCAAATACGTGCATGAAAATATATTTTCTATTACTTTCTTTTCTTTTATTTCACTTTCTATCTGTTTCATTTTTCATTATTTTTTTTCTTACTAACCAAACAGACCATTAACTTCCTCTTTTCCACATCACCTAACATTTATTCCATCTTATTTTTCTCGGACAGCAAAATGACTTCTATGCTTTCATTGATAATGGGTGTAAAAGCAACTTGGGGGATGCCCTTCCGAACTACAATAGACATCACCTGTTGCAGCTTTGAATAGACAGAAAAGAAACTCTATTTAAATGATGAAATCTGATGGAAAAACGATCCATGAGCCAGTGTTCCACCAGTCCCTTCATCCATGGACTTAAAGAGTAACAAGCTATGTAAACAAAAACAATAAAACAAGTTGTTAAACAGACAAGTGGACTAAAAGTGCAACGACTAGTNGTCCCTTCATCCATGGACTTAAAGAGTAACAAGCTATGCAAACCAAAACAATAAAACAAGTTGTTAAACAGACAAGTGGACTAAAAGTGCAACGACTAGTGGATTTGTTTTGGAAAAAATGTGATGCCATGCATGCCAACTATTTCGTTTTCCAGTTAAACCATCAAACTCAATTCAAGGGTATAAGAACTGATTTGGTTTACAATATTGGACATAGTTGCCAGAACTTACTACATTTTTTGATTTACAATGCTGCCTGTATTGCCCAGTGTCCACAACCAAGAATCTTGAGCAGTCAACATGTTCCAAAAATCTCGAGAACAAAGCCGGGCAACCATCTAAAAACCATCAACTCAAGCCAAATGCAGCACATCCATAAACAAGTTATGGGAATGTCTCTGCAAATTCAAAAACAGTGTTTAAGAACAATTGTTCGAGATGTTTATGGAAAGTGGACGGAGCTGATGACTTACAATGTTACAAGCCTATATACCAATGACGGATTGAATTCATCATCAACGAACATCACCAAAATATTGTCCCAACAGCAGTTACAGTATAATAGCACCACCAGCCAATGCACCATATCCAGAAACAAGGTATGGGAGTGTGTCTGCAAATTCAAAAATAGTGTTTAAGAATAAAAGTTCAAGACGTTTATGGGAAGTGGACGGAGCTAGATGACTTACAATGTTACAAGCCTATATACCAATGACGCATCTAATTCATCATTAACGCACAACACCAAAATATTGTCCCAACAGCAGTTACCGTATAATAGCATAGCACTGGCACAACTTTCTCTGTTCCATGCTTTTAGCCTCACTCAATCCATATGAACATCTTCAGGATAAAGAAATGGCATTCAATAGAATGACAATAGAAATTAAATTTATTGTCAGTGTCAAGTCACTAACAAATCATTAAAAATATACACATCATTACCGGAAAGATGGGAACTACCAGTGAACACCGGCTAAGTAACCATTTTCTCCCTCTTGAAGCACCCAATCAAATGATAGAGACACTCATAGTAAGCGGAAAAGTTCTCAAGTTAGAGGCCACAATCAACACATTAAGGGAAGCTATTAAGAATGGCAGTTCCTCCGGTTTATCTAGTCAAACTACTGTTCAGTTCTACAAACCAGTTTTAAACGTAGTTAACAAAAACAAGGCCACAATACTATACGTTCATGAATGAACTGTCATAATCTTAAAAAGAAATACTTGATAAATTAGGTCTGGGTGACCCCTTTTCGGTATTGAAGCAATCCCTCTAGCCAAATGTCATCCCTTAACAATTCCAAGACAGTTCCAAAACCAAACAAAACCCTGCAGATGGAAGCATTTGCATGTCATTTGACATGGAAGCACGAATGCAGCCACCTCAAAGCCTTGCCAAGCCAACCCATCTGCCCAAGTCCACCCTCCTCCATGTAATTGTTATGCAAACGCCAAAAATGAGTATCAATGCGCCTCCCTGCCACCACCTTCTCACCCACCCACCCACCCAGCTCTATTCTACCACATCTCCCAACAATGGCAAAGCTTGCAATCTCAGCTGTTCTATCACCAGCCCTGTGAGCCCTTGCTGAAGCATCCACCTACAGGACCACGGTAAGTTGGTAACCACCACCACCGAGGAAGAAACCCCAAGGGGCTTAGAACAGAGATGCTGCGAGCAAATCCAAAGGCAGTGGCTCCGCAAACTGCCAGAGGTACTTATCACAGGGAAGGCAGTTCAAAGTGGGATTGCAAATGGTCACAAACTAGCATCTGTCCATCCAACAATGCTGCCAGTAGTTGGAGAACACAGAGAGGAGTGCCACTGTGAGGCCATAAGGTTGATGGTGAGGCAGCAGCAGCAGCGACATAGGGGAGGAAGGCAGGGTGAGGAGATGCGAGAGATGGCTCAAAGGGCTCAAGATCTGCCCCGCAGATGCAACTTGGAACCACAGCAATGCCAAATCCGAACTGGTTGGTTCTAAATGATCAGGCCAATATAGAATGGTCATCTACTGGCGCTGAGCATTATAATAAAGGTGACCAGTATTAGTATAGCTAAAAGTGAGGATGATAATAACTAATAAGCACATAATCACACGTGTCAAAAATATCAGAACTAGTTCAAGAATAATATATCACTTACCCTTTTTCAGTGTATCTGTGTGTGCGTGTGTTTAGATTTCTTATACTTTTGGGACATTTTGGATCACAGGTAATACTAGCAACAGGAATGAAGCACCATCCTTCGCCAATTTTGACACATTAACACAAAAACACACGAGCAGAAAAATGACACGACCAACATTTAACATGAATAATAAATGGGTCGGGTTATTATTATACATGTCATGGGTACAACGCAACTCCAAAATGGCACCATTTGAACGTGACACAAGACACAGGCATAACACGGCACAACTTGATTGATAGCCCTATTCCACAATTTAGCTTCCTCATTTCTATATCACCATACAAGAAGTAAAATAATCCAGCACAATCCGATTGAGAACTAGTTTTTATAAAGAAATTTTACGAAGCACCTTCCACTTTTACAGTAATTCTTAAGCAAATAGAAACACCACATAAAAATGAAACAACCATAGGTCGCTGGAGTAGAGGAAGAAAACTGCATGTCTCTCAAGGATTAGTTTCGTCTTATTTGTCTGAGGAAGTAAACTGATTTTGATCATTGAATTAATCAATGATGTAAAAACAACTTGGGGGATGTGCTTCCAAACTGTAAATAGACATTTACCTATTGCAGTTCACATCAACAAAAAAGAAACACTTGGAAGAACTAACCTTGAGCCATTACTTTCACCAGGTTCCCCCATCAATTAAGTAAAGTGTAACAACCCAGGTAATGAATGAAAACAATAAAACAATCTGCCAAGCTGTGGTGACGCCATCATCAGAGCTGCGGCTTCGGTCATCCTCTGCTAAGCAATTTCACGCCATAGAAGTTCCAAGTACAAGTCTATCTTCCTTGCTGTTATGGAAGACCACTTGTGTCCATGAAGGTGAGAGCTGCAAGACGTATGAGAAAGGACTTAAATATGCTTGACAAGTGGATATATTTCAGAAAAAAAAGTGTCCATGCATTCCACCACCCTTTGTCTCTAAATTAACACACAGCTATCAAAGTGATGAGAACTGATTTATCTCTATTCTAGGACATCATGACACCTATTTTTCAGCAGATCTACTTCAAAATATCCTCTGTTATACGCGAGGTAAAATCCTTACTGCTCTTCGTAAAACAGGGCAGGAAGCATTTACCACCACAGACAAATGTTCTGACAATCCAGCCGTTTGATTAGATGCTTTTTGGCCTAGTCTTAATTTTAGTTTGGAATAAATTTAAGCATCCCTCCTTGGGCAGGCTAACAGAACTACTTAAAAAGCTGGCACATCATGCTATGTTGGCATAACTATTTAATTTTGTGCTTATAAAAATAACAATTTAATATTGTAAAATGTCGATTTATATTGATTAATTACCAAAAACATGACTCTTCTGAGGTAGTTGAACATTGCTTACGATATGTGAATTGGTTTGCATTCTTGCGTCAAATTTAGCAAAGGATATAGTTAGAAGAACTTACCATCATTTTAAGATTTACCATTCTGTCTGTATTACCTGGTGTCCATAACCAAGGATCCTGAGCAGTCAACAAACCCCATGGATTCAAGACAAAACAAGCAACCATCTAAAAACCATTGATTCTAGCCAAACACGCAGCATATTCAAGAACAAGTTATGAGTGTCTATGCAATTCAGATAGAGAATTAAAAATTTGAAGCTCAGAATGTTTATGGCAGTGGAGGGAGCTGGATGACTTACGAGCCTTGTCCCAACATCAGCTCCAGAGTAAAATAATACCACAAGAACAACCTTGCATGTCACATGCTTTTAGCTTTAGATATCTAGGCTATTATTTGTGTTTAGTCTTTGCTTTAATAATCATATAACAATATGACGAGGGGCAAGAATGAAACAAGCAAAAGGATGCATTTGATGAAAATGCCCTGTTTCAGAGAAACAAGATGAAAATGCCCTTCCCCCATTGTTTTGAACCAAATCAGGAGTAAATAGAAGAAAACCAGAGACTCGAGGGTCCAAAAATCTTTTCTTTAATAAGCCACATATCTTCACAATTTGACAGATTAGAGGGTCTACCATTCAAAGGATTCTCAATGGTCCAAAGGCAGATAAAGAATTGTTGGCTTCCTATCTGGCTGAAAATATGATCAACCATCGCATCACTTACAAAATGTTGAGAGTAACAGTAGGTTTACCTTCTATTCACAAAAATGATTGCAAAATCTTCCATATCCCCATCAAAGCAGAGAATTGTATGTAAAAGGGGACCTATGGCAGAACAACACGACAACCAGAAACAAGACTTCATCTATGTTTCCAAACAGTTCAATCTAAAAGCCCAGGGCTAACAACCCCTAAATTTTTAGAACATCTATTATCCACATTAAAACTACTTCGAACTGCAACCCATTTCCTAACTAATAATTTCATAATACCACTGGCGTTAAAAAAAAAATGATTATGACCAACGCAACGGCAGCTGCAGCAAAATTGTACATAAGGATGATAAATGCATACCAGCAGTGTTGGAACATCCCCATAGAGCAGCAACCATTTCACGGTAAGATAGAAAACATAAACAAAAACACAATTTCATAAGGAATGTATTGCAAGAACTAGAATTTATTCATATAAAGCAGAATACCACCCACTGGTCTCTGAGACATCTTAGAGAGAAAAAAGAACCAGCAGAACTGCCGAAACAGAAGATAACAGAAATTGTTTTAGAGAGCCATTTAACATTGGCACATAGACACAAACCACAATAAAGACTGGACCACGAACAAACGACACCAGAGACACAAGACACTTCACTCCAACACCACGAGCAGATACATTCAATTACCACCACGAAGACGGAGGACAAGGTGAAGGGTTGACTCTTTCTGAATGTTGTAGTCAGCAAGAGTCCTACCATCCTCCAGCTGCTTCCCAGCAAAAATCAACCTCTGCTGGTCCGGTGGAATCCCCTCCTTGTCCTGGATCTTGGCCTTCACATTGTCAATGGTATCGGAGCTCTCCACCTCCAGAGTGATGGTCTTCCCGGTCAAAGTCTTTACGAAGATCTGCATCCCACCACGTAGACGGAGCACCAAGTGGAGGGTTGATTCCTTCTGAATGTTGTAATCAGCTAGGGTTCGACCATCCTCAAGTTGTTTGCCAGCGAAGATAAGCCTCTGCTGGTCCGGGGGAATTCCTTCCTTGTCCTGGATCTTAGCCTTGACGTTGTCGATGGTATCGGAACTTTCGACCTCGAGGGTGATTGTCTTGCCCGTGAGAGTCTTCACAAAGATTTGCATGCCACCACGGAGACGGAGCACCAAGTGAAGGGTTGACTCCTTCTGGATGTTGTAGTCGGCAAGGGTGCGGCCATCCTCGAGCTGTTTACCAGCGAAAATGAGCCTCTGCTGATCTGGGGGGATTCCTTCCTTATCTTGGATCTTGGCCTTGACGTTGTCAATGGTGTCGGAGCTCTCCACCTCGAGGGTGATGGTCTTGCCCGTGAGAGTCTTCACAAAGATTTGCATGCCACCTCGGAGTCGGAGCACCAAGTGAAGGGTTGACTCCTTCTGGATGTTGTAATCGGCGAGGGTGCGGCCATCCTCGAGCTGCTTACCAGCGAAGATAAGCCTCTGCTGGTCTGGAGGAATCCCTTCCTTGTCCTGGATCTTGGCCTTGACGTTGTCGATGGTATCGGAGCTTTCGACCTCGAGGGTGATTGTCTTGCCCGTGAGAGTCTTCACAAAGATTTGCATGCCACCTCGGAGTCGGAGCACCAAGTGAAGGGTTGACTCCTTCTGGATGTTGTAATCGGCGAGGGTGCGGCCATCCTCGAGCTGCTTACCAGCGAAGATAAGCCTCTGCTGGTCTGGAGGAATCCCTTCCTTGTCCTGGATCTTGGCCTTGACGTTGTCGATGGTATCGGAGCTTTCGACCTCGAGGGTGATTGTCTTGCCCGTGAGAGTCTTCACAAAGATTTGCATGCCACCTCGGAGTCGGAGCACCAAGTGAAGGGTTGACTCCTTCTGGATGTTGTAATCGGCGAGGGTGCGGCCATCCTCGAGCTGCTTACCAGCGAAGATAAGCCTCTGCTGGTCTGGAGGAATCCCTTCCTTGTCCTGGATCTTGGCCTTGACGTTGTCGATGGTATCGGAGCTTTCGACCTCGAGGGTGATTGTCTTGCCCGTGAGAGTCTTCACAAAGATTTGCATGCCACCTCGGAGTCGGAGCACCAAGTGAAGGGTTGACTCCTTCTGGATGTTGTAATCGGCGAGGGTGCGGCCATCCTCGAGCTGTTTACCAGCGAAGATAAGCCTCTGCTGGTCTGGAGGGATCCCTTCTTTGTCCTGGATCTTGGCCTTGACGTTGTCGATGGTGTCGGAGCTTTCAACCTCGAGGGTGATGGTCTTGCCGGTGAGGGTCTTAACAAAGATTTGCATGCCTCCCCTGAGACGTAGCACCAAGTGGAGGGTGGACTCCTTCTGGATGTTGTAGTCGGCTAGGGTGCGGCCATCCTCTAGTTGCTTCCCGGCAAAAATCAGCCTCTGTTGGTCTGGGGGAATCCCTTCCTTATCCTGGATCTTGGCCTTAACGTTGTCGATGGTGTCGGAGCTTTCAACCTCAAGGGTGATGGTCTTGCCAGTGAGGGTTTTGACGAAGATCTGCATCTATTAAAGATGTAGAAAAAAAACCAACTTCTCAGAAACCAAAGAAAATTATAGAAACAGAGACCTCATATTCCTTCAAAGCTAAAGATCAACAAGAAAAAACTTCCGATTAAAACAAAATTGATCAACAATACAGATTTGATAGGGATATGCAACCGACAGAAAATTCAAACGTCAGATCATTGAATTAAAACACCAAATATGTTCAAAAGATAAAACTCTCGGGAATTATAAAACCAAATTATCAGAAACAAAATAAAACTAAACAGATACATCAAAACCCGGTTACATCAAAACAAATCCGAAACACAGATTTTGTAGAGGTATAAAATAGATCCAAAATTCTAACACAAGAATACTCAATTAAATAGATAATACTATTTGACATATCTAAAAAACGTTAAAAAATAAAAAAAAAACTTTCGTGAACAAATACTTTCGGAAAGATCACCAAAAACCGATCTAATCCCGTCCGAAAAATCGAAACAGATTAGTAATTAAAACCTAACCAAAAATCAAATCAATCCGAACAGATCAGAATTAATCAACTAAAATTCTAACCACAACCATTTTTGTTGGCAGATCCAAGCTGATCAAATCACAAAAACAAGATTAACTAGCCAGATCAACGAGAATAAAGCACAAAGAGGGAGGGAGGGAGGGAGACGAAGCCGAAATTACCTTGAGAGAGATAATTTCAGAGAAATCGCAAGAGAAAAGCTAATCGTATATAGAATGAGAGGTGCTTAGGATTGCCTCATCTTTTTAAAGGCCAAACGACGGCCAATGCACGACACCGGCTTCGAAAGAAAGCCAATAGCGTGAAGCCACGTGTAATTGGTGCCGTGTAACGCACTAAGCGTGCAGGCTAATGGTACGATGCTTGATACCTAAAAACAATGCAATAATTTGTCCTTTTCTTGATCGGTGGAGATACTTACAAGTGTCAATAGAACTTACGCCCAGCCGCTAACTGGATGCTTAAAGTGCACGCGCCTTTACATTATCTCAACCATACAAACCAACTAACGAATTAAATTTGAAGTAATAATACTTTAATTTATTTTACTAACTTAATTATTAATTTAATTATAATTAATTATTAATTTAATAGTAAATGTCAAATATTAATTAAAATTTACTATCAATCCAATGATTAGATTGAACAGATTCATANGCTTAAAGTGCACGCGCCTTTACATTATCTCAACTATACAAACCAACTAACGAATTAAATTTGAAGTAATAATACTTTAATTTATTTTACTGACTTAATTATTAATTTAATTATAATTAATTATTAAATTAATAGTAAATTTCAAATATTAATTAAAATTTACTATCAATCCAATGATTAGATTGAACAGATTCATAAATTACATCAGAATATTAAATTAAAATAGTTTTTATGGTTACATTTATTTTGGATTCTTTTTTATTTAAGATTTAAATTTAAATTTTAATTTGAATATATATTTAATTTTTTAAAAAATTATTATCAATATTATTCAATAGACTAAATTTTATTAAATTATCTGTGAATTGTTATTAAATTTTGTCTAATAATTGTTTGATTATCAATATAATAAAATACATAATTATGTTTACATGAAACAAAATAACANTTAATTTGAATATATATTTAATTTTTAAAAAAATTATGATCAATATTATTCAATAGACTAAACTTTATTAAATTATCTGTGAATTATTATTAAATTTTGTCTAATAATAGTTTGATTATCAATATAATAAAATACATAATTATGTTTACATGAAACAAAATAACAGTGCATATCATTTACATCCTATGCCTTATATTATGATTTTAATTTTAATTTTAATTTTTTAATCATAACAATTTAATCTATTTGTATTTAATTTTTTAATGAAGATAAAAAATATATATTTTGACGGGGCCATAGATTTTAGTTTTATTTTTTAATTGCCCGGGAGAGAGTAGAGTTTGTAAGACACGTCCTGCGGAGCGGTTAGGGTATGCGATTTATGGTGGAAACATGGAAAGCGTGGCCGCTGGAAAATTCGTGAACTTATTTAATTGCATTAAAATATAAATTTAGGTATAAAGCTAACGGAGTCAGATTAAGCGGTTACAATAAACGGCGAAGCTGACGGAGTTACGTTACATGAACCTGACAATTAAGTCATCGTTGTCTGTCACCATAGGAATTCGTAAACTTCTGTCATGTAGTGCGTCACTCTGCAGTCTTCGAGTCAGTAACGTCAATTACGAAAAATATGATTTTTAAATGCATAAATAACTTTTGTGAACATAGTTTAATGAGATGGATCGAAAATATACGATATTTATGTTCAATTTGGCATAACAGAAATAGAAAAGTAAAAGAACGTAAAGTTAGAAAGATGCAAAATTTTAAAAATAAATAAAATATAATGTTTGATAAAGAAGAAAAAAAAAGATAGAAAATTGAATGAAATAATTTTTCTTCTAACTCATAAAAATCAATCCCTCTAAAATCGAAAGGAAAGTAAAAAAAAAATTAATTATTTATATTGAAATGTATCTTATTTATGTATATATTAATTTCATATAAAAATATAATAGTTAAATATGTATATAAATAGATATTAAAAAATTTTAAAAATAAAAATAAAAATTTTAAATTAAAAAAATATTTTTTCCATCTTAACTAATAGCAAAAATTTTCGACTCAATACGATAACACTACTTGAACTCGATACGAAAATAAACAGGTCAACTCGCAACTTGACACGACATAATTAGTTAAATGAGTTAAGTTAGGTTTGAGTAATATTCAACACAAATCCGTAATAACTCAACACAAATTTGACACGACACGATTCGATTGTCATCACTAATCTTAGCCAGCACAAAACAAAAAAAAATAGTTATTTTTGTTTTTCATCCATCTAACTAAACACAAAAGAAGAAAATTGTATCCTTCCTACTTTCCATCCTTAAAGGATAAACAGTGTATCCCTCCTATTTTTCATCCTTCCTATTTTTTATCCTCCCTACCAAACGGAGCATTAGATAAAAACACATTTTAATCATAATTTGATAAAAATCAACAGTAATTTAATAAATCACCAATTGTTAATAGGTGATAAACATATTTATATATAGTAGTTGATACACACAAGCGTTGCAAGTAAATTATTTTGAGCATCACATATCGTTAAAACATTTCAATTTTATTACCACCCATGTTATGAGCATCTCGTGAATTATTTTGAGTATCACGTGAATTATTTTCCTTTAAGGTGTGCATTACTATGTGTGTGTTTATGTTGGTCTTGATAGGTGGGGGTTAAGTTTATGCAAAATTGAATTTAGTGACCACACAATCAACAAGAAATGCATCCATTCCGTGAAAGTTGCACACCATTTTTTTTGTTATTATCTATATAAATTTACCTTATTTATAATGTTATTTTGCTTAAAGTGTTCATTATCATGATCAAGATTTCATTTATGCATATTGGTTCCTTTTCAATTTCAAGGAACATTTGGTGTTTATATTTATTATCATTACTTCATACTTGTATTTCTATGAGAGCTAATTGTATTGTGAAAATTAACGATTTATCTCAATTAGCTTATGCTATCTCAATTGACAAAGATTTGCATATATTGTTTCTAATAAAAAAGAGCCATTTACTTCATCTTGAAGTACATAAATTCAAAGTTTGATTGCTTCTAGTATCCATGAACGTTCTCAATAACGAAATAGAATCTTAAACTACCACACACAGATACATATGTGAAAATATGATTAAATTTCAAATATTGGAAGAAGAACAGGAAAATCATTGGTTAATATCTTGATTATTTCAATGTAGTCTAATTATTAAGATGGTTTATCTGCTCAAGATTCTCAAGATATGAATCTCGACTTAATTTATCTTCTTTGAAAGCCAAAACTTGTTGCTAATAATGATATGAAAGAATGAAAGAAATAAAGTAATAGAACTTACATTGGTAGTTGAAGGGACCAAAACAATCAAATGATTATCAATTACTAACATGCCAATTTCCTAAGTATAAACCAAAGAAATTCAATATTGATCTTAAGCTCAATCTAATATTCTTATTAGAAGATATAATTCCATCATTCTTGTACTCTAATAGCTCCTCAACAGCTAGTGGCACCGCCTTATGCCGTAGTTTATAAAAATAACGCATGCATTTGATTCAACAATGTCTTTACTATTTGTTGCACTTATGACATTCTAGGATAAAATAGGCAGTAGAAAGTGTCGAAAATGTTGTGTAATATTGCCCAGCTAGCTTCTAAAGTATGTTCAACAGCAATACAGGTTCGATTATTCTCACAATAAACATCTACAACAACTAACATTGCAATCAGGATTTAAAAAAAAAAACACCAAGTACATATAATGAATGAAAAAGCAATGTAATGAATCCACTCCACGGACATTCATATAAAGAAAGTAGAGCATGGACTAAAAAGAAAAGAGAAGTCATGGAAGAGCACGAGCTGTGTGGGAGATGAATGGGTTTGATCTTAGTATCCTACAGAAGATTAGCGATTTAGTTACTAACTGACAACATAATCATACCATACTTTTTTTTATAATCCATTTAGAACATAGCCGAAGGTCAAAGGGTGTGCCTATAAGCAAGTTACTTAAAACTGCAATTTGATGAACATAAAGCAGTAGTGTAAGCTTCTTTTCTTTGCTTGCATGACCCCCAAACCAAATTACCAGAGGCAACACTTCTTTTATAACCATAAAACACATAGAGATGGAAAAAGACTGGTTTTATAGGTGGGAGGGGAAAAAATTCGTCATCGTTCAAAAACACACACAGAGTAATGCACACCTTAAAAGAAAATTCTGGATAAAGGAATATGGTACGAGCACCTTTACGGTAAGACACCATTCTGTTTGTACATTGTAAGCAGGTCATGCTTTTGAAAACAAAAACAGTATTGGAGAGCAAGTATAATACTTTTAGCAAGTCAAACAATCATAGAAAAGGGAAAAAGAATACACAATCTCAAAAAGGAAAAAAAAAACTTCAAGAAGAACACCATCTTTAAAACAATGGTAACTAGTTTACCTCCAACCCCCCCTCTCCCCATCAGTGATAATGATAGAAGCTATAGTTATGAAACCTTCAATTCTTTTGTTGGTAGTCAATTTCAAAACAAAGGTTCGACTTAGAGGTCTACAAGTAGTATGATATACAACGATTTTAAAGAACCACTTGTACGCAAAACACCTTGAACCTTTTTTTTTCCCCAGTGTTGCATTTATATCGGCTTATAGTTGAACACATCTCTTGCTTCTCCAGGTAGTGGACTTAAAAAGGCTTCTTCATTGATAGAGGATCAAATTCACCTCACTTATTTTGGGAACCGAAGACTTGGAAAAACATTTTTTTTTTTTTGGTTTAGATTTTTTGGTCTAGAATTTTGTTCATCTCTGTGTTTATGAGAGTAAGTGCGAGAAATCTATGGGCTGCTAGATGTTCCTTATGCTTCTTGAGAAAAAGTTAATACCTTGTTAATTACATTAGATACTACATCATTGATATTGATGTCCTAATCCTCGATGGTGCGATCTTTCTACAATAGTCCTCACAAAAGCAAATCTTTCTTCCAACATATCAACTCAAACTGAATTTATCAAACATATCAATGAACAACAAATTGAACTGAATCAATACATTAAATTTATCATAGAACACCAAATTTCTCTTGGAATATGGAAACTCTGACTAAAATGGCCATGGTCAAGTCTGCATCAAAGAATTTTAAGCTTTATAAATAGACACTATTTATTTGTTTCCTGGATGCAAAAAAAAAAAAAAATCATTGGAAAACAAAACAGAGATAAAAGCCCTACTATTTCTACCTGCAAGGCAGCTTCCTTATGAGATGGAAAGTGTACATTTTCCACAACTAAAGAGCTTGTGAACTGGTTTCTCCTTCCTAAACAGGAGATTCATTGTGGCTTTAATTAACTAATGTCAGAGAAGTAGGCTTCTTCAACGAATTTGAGTCCAAAGATTAAATATCATATTTGTGAAGCTTCTCCGCTATCTTATTTGTCAATGACTCTCCTTTCTCTGTGTGTCCAGCCATATGACATACAGAGCTCCAATGCAAAAGTTAAAGAGATTAGCAATATTCAAAATTAAAGATTAAAGAGAGAGAAATTCTAATGAATTGTTTAAATATATGAAATAAGATAAATAAAAAGCAATCACACACAATTAGAAGGTTACAATTTATACCGAAACAGCAACAACAAAAAAAAAATTGAAGCTTATTTTTATTTCTTAGAAAAATCATATAAAGCCAAATACCTAATCATTTTTTCCTCTTTTCAACTTAATACCTGAATCACATCAATATTGCGGATGTTAACAAGATATATATCAACATGTATGTTGGTGTAGAAAACTAGGGTTGAATGTAAATATATATTGTAGATCACAAAGGATACAAATTTATTGAGATATCCCCACCATGGCCATCTGCAGTANAAGATATATATCAACATGTATGTTGGTGTAGAAAACTAGGGTTGAATGTAAATATATATTATAGATCACAAAGGATACAAATTTATTGAGATATCCCCACCATGGCCATCTGCAGTAGAGCATGTGGAAAAAAAATAGAAAAAAAACCTGCTACAAAGATGAAGGAGTAGCAAAATCATAATAGGTCTTTCAAAGCACAAGGCATTAAGTGGTTTTCATTTGAAATAGCAGAGATGCTTGCTTACATTATCCTTTCATCATTTGGATTGATATCCACAAGTTTCTTAAGACTGAAAATTAAATACCACGTTTAGTTAAAAGGTAGTCAAATACTATGAATGACCACATTAACTGAAATTAAGACCAGTAAAATAGTACAAACAATTGAGTCTAGTGAAGTGCTCAAGATTGATAACTCAGAAATGCGTAAGGCAGTATAAGAAAACTCATAAAACAGGAGAAGGGAATCTGGTGCATGTCCGTGCAAATAATTTGTTTGCTTTACAAAACAATTTTCATAATGCATATGGGAATTACTTTTCTTGTTTCTCAGTACCCCTTTATTTCATGTCATTAGTCTTGATGCTTAACTATTAGGAGACAAGAAAACAAATCAAAAGTTGCAAATCTCACCTCAAAATCGACTAATGTTTTAGAGAGCACCTCAATCAGAAAAGGGGCAAACTGCATCATTAGTGAGGATCTTACTGGCGTCTTTGTTGCCTTTTAAGTTTATTAAGGGAACTTCAAACATACATAATACACCAATTCTCCCACCATTCTGCAAGAAAGTAGATCTACCATATGCACCAGGATACATGAGAGGTGGCCACTACAAGTGGTGGAAATAGCTTCTCCTTTCAATTCTCACCAGCACACATTGTCTTGCCGAATGTGTCTTTTCCAATTCACATCAACACAATTAATCGTCCATTGATGGGCACTTCGATTGTGTTCATTGTAGTCGCTACGGTGACAGAAAAATGCTAGTGAAAGACAATGAAACTTCCAAATGAAATTGCAACCAGTAGCACGGGGAATATGAAAATTTGGAAACCGAAGCATTGGCTTTAACTTAGATTTGTTTCTAGAATTTGTAGGGCCTTACAGGTTTTGTGTATCAACTTCAAGTAGATGAATATGCAATTAATTTTGAAGGATAAAAATATCATATTTGCATTGTTAAAGGATAAAAATGAAAAAGAAATGTTTTTCAAAAATGTTGATATTTTAAAGTAGTATAGATAGATATAGATAGACAATGATATCTACTTAAATACATGGTAGATGAATGATCCACCAAAAAAATTTTTAAAAGTAAATATATTATACATCATCTCACGCACTCAGGCACCGAATTAGGATCTGAGATGTGTTTGTTTGGCTACTAAAAACTCTCTAGAACCTTTGGTTGATGTTTGGGTACAAGGAATTCTATAACCCCAGTCAAAGAAATCTTAATTTTAATTCTGGACCAAATATTAGATGGTGGTTCAAACAGTAGTAATGGCAAGTGGTGTGGTACATTAGTGTGGAATTTGAACATCCCCAAATAAAATTAAGGGTTTTTGTTTGGAAGGTAATCCAAAACATCTTACCAACTCAATGTAATCTCTTTAAGAGGAGAATTTCAGTGGATAATTGTTGTTATTTCTGTGGTGGGGCTCAGGAATAGACTACTCACATTTTTGTGAAGTGTCCACATACGAAGCAGGTGTAGCACAACTCCTCGTTGCACCTGCCTTCAGGTTCTTCAACAACTTCTCAGCAATGGCTAACATTAGTCTAAGAAAATTAAAAGAGGTCTGCTATGTGGTGGTACTCTACAGGTCCATTTGGTTTAATAGGAATAAGGCTCGGTTACAGCAGGAGGTGCAATGCCCTTTTCAGATTATGGATTTCGCTAACTCTTATCTGAACTAGTATTCAGAGACTCAAGACCGAAGAAACCAAACAGATTCTCTACCAACATTTGGTGAGTTATCCTGCTGGTTTCCTCTTCCAATGGGTGCCGTCAAGATTAACTTTGATGGGACTACTTTTAGTTCAATCAGAACTGTGGGGATAGGAGTGGTGATCAAAAACTGAAGGGGACAATTCCTTGATCGTTTAAGCAGAATAGTCAGAAGTCCATCGAGTGCTGGAAATGTAGAGGCTTTGGCTGCCTTTTGTGCATTGGAACTGGGTATACAATTGGGATATACAAGTATTATCCTAGAAGGTGATGCTAAATATGTAGCGGAGGCTATTTGATATCCACCCATACAATAAAGTATTTCATAGCGTTCCTTTTTATCTCTGCAATAAATGTTGGTACGTATATATGAGTAATGGAGGACAAAATATAAAAGGAAAATTTCATCTACACCCCTCTAAGTAGGCATATCTTCAACGACACCTCTTGCCTTTTTTGAAACTTCATTGACCTCCTCTATCAGTGTTGGTTTACTACGGACTTGATGGAAAAACACATTTTACCATTTTACCCATGAATTTTATAAAAAATTACATATTCACCAATTATTTTTCATTAAACTATATATAAATATATATTCCTATTTCCAAGTGTTATGTGCAGTACTATTAAACTATATACAAATATTATATAGTTTAAGTGTATGATGTCATCAATTTTTTTTAAAATATTTTTTTCTTGTATTATGTTTAAATGTACGATGTTACCGATTTTTTTAAAAAAAAAAATTATTTTGAATTTTTTTTATTATATTATATTTAAGCGTACGGTGTCACCGTTTTTTTTTTTAAATTTCTAAAAAAATTATTTTAAATTTTTTCTTTGTATTATGTTTAAGCGTACGGTATTACCGATTTTTTTTTAAAAAAAATTATTTTGAATTTTTTCCTTGTATTATGTTTAAGCTGACGGTGTCACAGTTTTTTTTTTTTTAAATTATTTTAAAATTTTTCTTTATATTATGTTTAAACGTACGATGTCACTAGTTTTTTTTTTTTTTAAATTCTAAAAAAATTATTATTTTATTTTTTTTGTATTATGTTTAAGTGTACGGTGTTACCGGTTTTTTTAAAAAATTATTTTGAATTTTTTCCTTATATTATGTTTAAATGTACAGTGTTATCGATTTTTTTAAAAAAAATTTCTTGTATTATTTTTAAACGTACGGTGTTACCAATTTTTTTTTAAAAATTATTTTAAATTTTTTTCTTGTATTATGTTTTTGCAGTTAAGTGATTGAGTTGATGAGACATGAGAGAGAGACACACACACAAGGGTTTTATGTGGAATAAGAAGGGCAAAATTGGTATTTCATAAAAATTTTGGTATGACATCAACACTTTTTTGATTGTCAATAACAGTCGGTTACGATAAGGGGTGTCTTTGATTTAACAGTGTAAACTAAAATGGAGTGCAATGAAGATTCAGAATGGAGAGGGGTGTCTTTGAATTTATGCCTAACTAGAGGGGGTGTTGATGAAATTTTTCCAAATATAAATTATATTGAAAGTGATAATTTTTAGAAGTTGCTAGTTTAGCTTAGAATTTAAATTCTGAATTTGTAGTTAGGAATAAAATAAGAGTCAATTAAACTAGTGTAACGTATAATTAAGGACAATTATGACACATGTTGTGTGTCAATTGGATAAAAATTTAATTTGCATTAATACATAATTTAGAATTTCTAAGATGTGGGAGGAATATTTTTCAAGCCTCCTCCAAAAAAAAAATTACTATAATAATATAGATAGAGATACAAGTGTATAAACATAAATTTAAACAATTTATAGTGGCAAAAGATTGATCTTTAATATTATAAAAAAAAAAATTACCGACAATAATGTGCACTAATTTGTCACCAACATAAGAGCATTATTTTCTATACACTAGTAATAACTCCATGCTTGAAGTGTAATATTGATAAATTTTAATGCATTTGGGGCCCTTTTTAAGTGGAGGTGAACAATTTTTTAACTAGTTTAGTGATTAAGTCGGTTCTAAATACAAGTGACAAATTTTGGAATGTTATCTTAATATGAGATAAAATTATTAGATTGAGACTAATTAGTTACTGAGATGAACTTAGAAACGATACGATCTACTTACATGAATAATAAAAAGTCAAACTAATATCAAACATCAACAACTAGAAAGAGCAATGTAGAATAATGAATGTAAATCATTTTTATATTTACAAATAAGCAAGTCTTATCATTTAAAAGAATGTAGAAACTAGAAAGAGGAAGAGCTCGGGGTCGATCCCACGTCTTGTAGAGAGGAGGAAGATCAGGGATGATTAGGCGTGTCTATGGTTGGGTTGGCCCATGAATCCTGGTACTTGGTCTAAAAAAACTGGCTTGAAGCCTTGAGTCCAAAATCCTTCGAGAAAAGATACGAGCTTAGTTGAGATGTACTCATTTTATTATAATATATTTTTTTCTTCACTTATAAATAAAATTTTTCCCTATTTACTTTTAATTTAAAAATATTAAGTTGATTTTTTTTAAATAAAATTATATATATATTATATATATAAAGGACAAACCACAAGTCCCACCTACTCAATGACGAGTTGGGTTACGGATAGTCTATTTTTATCCAAAGCACGACTTAGCCTACCTGATAACTCATCCTAATAAAAGTTTAGGCATATCATATTCAGACTTGGGCAACTTAGTCCGATCCTGCCCATAAACACTCCTAGGGATGATAAGGATAACTAACTCTAAATTGACAAAAAATGGGAAAAGTCGTTCTAAATTTCTCCAAATCATAGCTGAAGGTGACTTGATAAATCTTTGTGGTAAATGGAGTTATGAGAGACAATGGCTTAATTAGGGGGCGTCAAAATATAATTTATCCTTAATATAAGTTGAGGTTTCTTCTAATGACACTCGAAAATAAATCCAAAAGCACAATAGTTGGGTGGTTCAGGATCCAATAAACCGGTCAATTCCGAATTCCGAAATTAGTCTGGGTAGCCTATGATACTTGACCCGACTCCTAATGTCACACCCCCATTACAAGAAGTACTCTCCTGAGTAGCAGAAGTTCATCGTCGAAGTAATCAAACGATCACTGTGTGAGAAGATCAGAGGACTTTCATGGCTCCTGTAGCTCCCAGATCTGGTGATGCCATTTTTGCCAACGTTGAGCGTGTCGTAAGTTACAAAACCACACACTTATACGCGTATATGCACTACGATTTACCGATTTGAATCGCCCTCCTTTCTGTTTGATTCCACAGAACAATTTGGTTTTTATTTTTGTAAATTCCTGGCAATCAAGTAGGTTATTGGATGAACTGTGTAGCTTCAAGTAATCATATATCTGATGTGGAGTTTGTGCAATTGAATCTTTGACAGAATGCCGAGCTTTTCACTTTAACGTATGGTGCGATCGTGCGTCAATTGCTTACAGATTTGGAGGAGGTTGAGGAAGTTAATAAACAGCTTGATCAGATGTAATTTTTCTACTCTCCTTTTCTCTTTCAGTATGAATGCGTGTTCTGTGATGTTTGTACAATTTTTCTTATTCAGAATTTCTCTATAACTTTTTTCATTTTAGTTTAATGATTATGTACATATGAGTCTAACTACTGTAGGGGTTATAATATCGGAATTCGGCTAATTGATGAATTCCTTGCAAAATCCAATGTCTCTAGTTGTGTTGACTTCAGAGAAACTGCTGAAGTTATTGCGAAGGTATACTACTAGAATACTTGTGACTTTTGCTTTTGTTAATATCTATTTCAACTCTTTGGATTCCTTTTACATGACTTACCTGAATTCTTTAGTGAACGTTTTTGGCAACTTTGAAAAGGTCAGCTGTTTAAAGGCCAAGTTGTTAGTTCTTACCAATAACTCCAGTTCATTATTGGTTCATGTTTGTTATTAGCTCTTCGTTTTGTAAACTAAATGAAAAATGGACTACATTGTATGAATAAAAGGTTTAGCAGTGCTCCTAATTAGTTCCATCCCACCTTGACTAATTGTTTTCTGTCTAAATGTCCAATTTGTTAACTTCTCAAATCTTAGGGCATGTAGACATTGGTCATCTGCATGATGGAGGACAACTTTATGAGTGTCTCTCTGGGAACTTTCTGAACTAGCATTGGGTTTATGTTTTACCTTTGTCGGACACTGCATGTCTGGTACATGTCAAATAATACTTTTGTTAGAGACCTATAGTCTTATACCGACCCAAAATGATGTCAAGATGGGGTTTATGTGCAAATCTTAGGCAATAACTAATGCTTTGTTTGGTATGATGAAAAATAGAATGATGAAAAGTTGAGAAGATGGAAAAGTAGAAGGATGGATAAAACATCATATTTGATAAGGAAGAAAAATAGTAAGGATGAAAAAGTTAATGGATTAGCTTTTTTCTCAACTAACTAAAATATATCCCTCCAAAAGGGAGAAAAGTGGATGACAAGTTAATTATGTGTATTAAAATGTATGTTATTTATCTTTATATCCTTTAGTACATGCATATATCCTATTTATTACATATTACGTGCATATTAATTTTATATATTGATACAATTGTAAACTATGCATCTATGTTTTTTCCATCCTACTAAACACAAAAAAATTAATTTTTTCTTCTTTTCATCTCTTATATCAAACATAAAAGATTGAAGTAAGAATTTCTCCCTAGCATAAAAAGTCACTCCTACTTTTCATCTTCTATTTTTCCATCCACCCAACCGAACACACTCTAAGTATCCTCGCCGTGCACATGCTTTTTATGATTGGCCATTTTTTTTTTTTTTTGCCTTGATGTATTTGTAAGTGGGATGGCTTGTTGTGCATTGGCTAGTACTTTGCACATGTAATGATTGAAGTCTTCATAGTCTTCCCATTTTTCTAGTGGTGCAAACATCATTGGCATTCTTGCAAAAATGAATTACTAGACAATGTGGATAGCAAAAGTACATGGAAAATTAAATACAAGAAATTGAGAAAGAAAATAAACATAATTCATGGTCCCTATACAAGAATTGGGATTTTGGTGTCATCCATCATTTGTTAGTCTAGAAAACAAAGGTTATATTGTAACAAGGTTTATATCCTACTGGATTGTCCCTAACAGTGTCTAACTGAGGCCATTATTTAACTAGATATTTTGCTGCTACATGTTACTGACCTGTCCTTTGTTGAAATTGTTGCTGATCCAGTTCTGCATCACTCTACCCACTTGGTTTATTTGCTTCCAATAGTTTTTTCAGTTGTCATTCAGTGAGTGTTGACTGTCACAGGAAGATTTATGGGGCTCGAATAACCAAGGAGAGTGCTG